>PVIC010004722.1:6432-61275 GCA_004025085.1 Thryonomys swinderianus | reverse complement strand
TTTAACTTATAAGTTTTAACTGGAATTTCTGTCTTCAGTGTTTTCAGAGAAACTACGATTGCAATAAGAATGTGTTACATCAGGGAGTTTTTTGAGTAAGGGAAGCTAGATTATTGGACTTGAAGAAGCAAAATTGGAAGACAGTGCTAAGGCAGCATAGAAATTGTCAACATATTCCATTTGCCTAGTACTGTTCCTTCTAGAAGCAACCCAACAAACTCGGGTTTTGCACACACACGCATGGGTGCACACACACACACAGCAACACACAACTTCTACTGAATTTTTCACATGTCATGACTGCTCTTTAGAATTTGGAAAAGAACATGAGGTCCATTAAACAAACAAACAAAAAATGCCTGTCTAAACAAATTTAAAAGATCCAGTCTCAGCTATCGAACTGATGTTCTTGCCTGATCCTTGCTTTTCTCAGTGTAGCATCCACATGATTTGAGAGAAAACATACCCTTTGGAAACAGGAGACTGTTATGACTTGGATTGGTCAAACACTGTGTAGCTCTGGGTTTTATCTCTAGCCAAGTGCACTTCTCACTTAAAAAGTTCCACATATTTTAATCCATGTGTCCATGTGTTTTGTATTCATGTAGACATCTTACCAAGTTGGAGTTGAGTAAGAATCAATGTCCATAAAGACCTTTCCTACTAGCTTTTACTTCATAGAGAAGGAAAACTACACTTTGCCAAATGTAAATGAATTCCAGACTCTTTCATTCTGAAGGGGCTTTGCAGACTAGAAAAAAATCTCCATGCCCTCTTCTTATTTCAGAGTTATCAACCCCAATAACCTTCTCGAAGTGTGATTTCCCAGTCATAATTCTCAAAGAAGTTGTTTAAAAGTCTCCTAATGGGTCTCAGTACCTGAATTTATAAATCTCTTTTGTTTTCTTTAGTGTGATTCTTTAAAAGGCACACAGTAGGCACTCGGTAATCTTAGCTATTTTTACCTGTGTGTCTTGGAAGCATCTCCATTGGATACCAAAATGGTTCTTAGGATGTGCCATGTCTACAATTAAACTCGCTGTCTTTCTTCTAAAGGTAAGGAAACACGCTCTTTGTCCTAGTGCAGAGAACCACCATTGGCCAAGCCAGAGCCCCTCACAGTAACTAGTTTACCCTCCAGTGAGTCTGAAGAGCCCGCAGGCTCTACCTCTTCAACACCATTCCACTTACTCCACTCATTCTTTATTTTTAATTTAGATTTGAATCTTTATTGGTACATTTTGTATACACATCATGATCACACTCAACAATGAGAATTTGTACCAGTGTTGTCACTATGTCCACATCTCTGGCTGTCCAGGTCCACCAGATTCCCTTCCCCCAGCCTGAGGACTGCCATCCCCTCTTACCTTTGCTCCCAGACCTCTAACTTCAGCAGTAATTGACACACTGTCCACAGGGTTAGCTTTCTTGAAATATATATCTGATGATACCCGTTCCCTTCTTGACTGCCGTGCTCAAGCCATGAGTCTTTATTAATGTGTAGGATTAAGTTTAACTTTTACTTTAATATGACACTCGTGACTGCTTTCTTTCCTGCCTCTGCAGCGTACCTCTTAGTACTTCTCAGCTGGATCCTTTGTCCTATCCATGCAAACAGAGTTCCCTAATTAAGTCCTGCTGTCTTGTGCCTCTTTGCTTTTGTACACAGTTATTTTCTTTCATTCATAGTCCCCCTTCTGTGAATCAGCCTCCTTTACCATATAATAGCTAATTCACTTTCCTTAAAAATCAGTCTTAACCTCACATCTTCTTAAAAATTTCTCCTGATAAATCCATCTGCTTTGACTGCCACTATGCTTAGCAGAGTATAGTAAGTATTTAGCATAGTGTCAAAAATTATAGAATTCATCATTTCTTTCCGGAAAGAGGAGCTTATCACACATCAGAGTTACTTAGCTAGAGACCCAGTTATTTGTACATTTACTTTATACTTTTCTTTTTCAAAAACTGACTTTATTGGTACCTTGTATACATTCTTTATGATCACATTCAGCATTGAGAACTTGTACCTGTACGTGACGCATCTTGACTCTCATTTTCCTCTTTCCCCTGCCCTCCCTATAACTCCGGCCCCATATACATGAGCTGTTTCCTTTTTACCATCAGAATTTTTCTTTCCCTTCTCTACTTACTCTTACCCCCTTTTCCCTTTTCCTTTTGAACTTTCTCTTCCTATTTCACAATACCCTTTCCTAATTTAGAAAAGAAGTGGATCTTTAGACTACTCACCACATATTTCTTTTCTTTTGTTGGATATCTGGAACCTTAATAATTATATGCCTGGGTGTAGATATTTTAATATCATGGCCTTTTGGAGTCCTATATGCCTCATTTATCTGTATTTCTAATTATTTTCCCTTTCCCGTGAAGTTTTCTGCCATTATATCTGTAAACAGTTTTTTTGATGTCTTTTACACTGTCTCCTGCTCCTCACTAACTCCGATCCGCCTTATGTTATTCTTCTTTGAGTCATGTAGGAGCTGTTGGATTGATTTCCCATGGTCCCTTGCCATTTTCCATAAGTTATTCCTTTCCTGTTCATTGGCTGTGAGCCTGTCTTCTAGGTCTGAAATTCGTTTTTCTGCTTCATTCATCCTACTTCTCAAACTTTTGTTCTCATTTTTGATCACCTGGAACTCTGCTTGAAGCTCTTTATAATATTCCATTGCTTTTGTTATCTGAGCTTCTATGATGTTCCTGATCTGAGCTTCTATGATGTTCCTGATCTCTTCTTTAATGAAGTCCTTCGCTGTGGACAGCACCTCTGTTTTCATCTCAGAGATCAGTTCTGATTTCCATTTTAGTAGATCTACTTTTGTTGCCAGTTCAGAAAGTCCTGGAGTTTGAGCTTCATTTTGCTCCGTTTCCCTTTTCCCTGAATTCCCCTGTGGTGGTGATCTTTGTGCCTGGGTTCTTGAATTTTTTCTCATATCTGTTGTGCTGGTGAACACTGTAAATCACTCCACAACCTAAGTTACCCAGATTCGTGCAAACAGGAATGGGAGCTCCCGCGAGGCTTCTGGCTGAGGCCAATGGCGGGTAGGCCAGAATCGCTTGGGGTGGATGGAGGTCCCTGTGTCAGCTGGCCTGGGTCTGATGGCAGGCGGCACAGGTCACTCCAGATATTTATTTTCAAGTTGGGGGTAGGTATAAAAGTTTTCTGGAGTCCTGAGTTCCATCCCCGGTAACCACATACAATGCTGGGCGTGGTGACTCACGCCCACCAGCCATCAATGCCACATACCACAGTGCCGGGCATGGCAGCTCACACCTGTCATCCCAGCACTCGGGAGGCAGAGGCAGGAGGATTGCTGAGTTCGAGGCTTGCCTGGGCTACAGAGTGAGCTCAGGGCCAGTCTGAACTACAAAGCGAGACCCTGTCTCAAAAAAAAAAAGAAATGTATTGGTAAAAAATTAAGTGGCTGAAACATTGCAAAATAATTACTCAGTTCTCTGCTTCTAAATCCGCTGTGATTTACAAAGTAGGCTCACAATCTAATTTGGATCATTAGTCTTCTGAACAATTCAATAGTTAGAAATCAAATTTTAACTTGTGTAAAAGGCTTTAGTAAAGTGTTCAACTTTGGTTAGTTATTTCAATAAAAACACTGAGTGAAGAAATGCTGGTGACTAAGCACCATACTTTGCTCAAAAATTTAAAAAGAATTAATCATAAATCTCATAGGAAAATTTTAATTTATTTGTAACTGGGAGATTAATACATTTTTAAATTTAAGTTTTAAAACAATATGATTGAAGGAAAACAAAGAGAAAGAAGCACTTTGATTTACCCCCATTGCTGACCTTTTCAGCCCTGAGTGTCAAGGCCGCCCCTCACCCCGGGCTGGGCTAAGCGCAGAGGAGGTGGGTTTAGGGCTCTGTGGAGAGCAGATCACCTGACGCCTGGAGAGCAGAGAAGGGAACCTTGGAAATGCCTCCACCTTTCACTGACTCCTGCACTTCTCTGAAACCTTTCCACTCGAACATCATCATTTTTGCAATTCATCCTTTTACATTTTTTCATTTTATTCCAGTCTCTTCAAAGAATTGTACGGAGATGCATTTGGGGAAGATTCTAAGAAATTTTCTGGTTGACTCAATACAAATAAAGAACACACACACAAGAAAACCAGATTACCTTGGAAGAGCATAAACTAAATTTAGGATCGACGAATTTTTATAATGCTGATTCTGTAAGTTTTACTGGTTCTAGTCAAGTGATTTCTCTTGAGAGTTATACTGTGTTTGATAGGGATGAACATCAGAACAACATGCAAAATAATTTTTACGGTGTCATTTAAAATAGTAAAGATGTATGAATTGCAAATGGATACACCTGGAGGACACACTAATAAGTGAAATAAATAGATCGCAGATAGGCAAATACCAGATCTTTTCTTTGGTATGAGAGCCTGTAGACGTAAATGAGTTCTAGAATGTATGATAGTTTTTGTAAAATAGGAAATACCCAAAGGGAATTTGGTGTGGGAACATAAGGAAGGGAAGGAATAAATATGATTTTGAAAGAAAATGAAAGAGCATGTATATAAGGGGTGGGGAGTTGTGGGTGGGTAGGGATGTGGGTAAAAATGAGAATTAATTTGTGTCATATACTGGTACAAATTCCCCAATGTTGTGTGTGATCATGAGCTGTATATAAAATGTAACAATAAAGAATTCAATTAAAAAAATAGTAAATAGCCGGGCGTGGTGGCTCACGCCTGTAATCCCAGCACTCGGGAGGCAGAGACAGGAGGATTGCTGAGTTCGAGGCTTGCCTGGGCTACATAGTGAGCTCAGAGCCAGCCCGAACTACAAAGCGAGACCCTGTCTCAAAAAAAACAAACAAACAAAAAATAGTAAAGATATGTATAATGAGTATAACCATTTTTACTTAAAATTGTCCCCCTATTAATTCTGGTCTATTGTAGAGAGGAAGGACTTGGAATTCTAATGAAGAAACAGATTAAAGTTGCTTTAAAAAAGATTCTCTGCAAAGAACAAAATAAAACAAAGATAAAATCCCTGAGAAATAAGGGTAAAAGTTCTCAAAATAACTGAAGTCTTTTTCATCGAGAGATAGCTAAGGTTGTAACCTCTTTGTTGTGCTGTTTGCTTGGTAAGAAATGTAGGGTTTTTAAATACTATTCCTGGGAATCAGGAATAAGAAACACTCTCACACTTCCTGTTATAGCAACTTATCAACTAGCAGTTCTGGAATCAGTTCATTTGTCACAGTGTCACAGCAATCCTCAGTATTCAAAATTGTGATGAGTCTGAAAGAAATACTGTTTTTACTCTCTTATAGCCAATATGCATATCTTTGGAGTTACAGTAAAATATGAAGCTTAATTTCACTAAGCTGAATATCAGCCTGTTTACTGAATTAGTCACACATAAGATAACTCAATCCTGTGTTTGATCCAAGGGTAAGATCCACTGACCAAAGTACCGGTACATTCCTGGGAGATAGATAGATTGTTATTATTGTGGTTCTAGAACAAATGCTTAGTTGGCTAGGAACTCCAAAGTAAAACCTACGACTGGAATTGGGGGCTCTTTTTAAAACAACCCTGAGACTTGGAGATGTTATTTAATCTTTGTGCGCCGGGTAAGTAGGAACAATAAGATAAGAATAATGCAGTCTTCCCTATTTCATAACAGTAATGAAAATGAGAATGATGTAATATCTATGTACCTTTTGCAAAAATTAAAACATTGTATAAATCTAAGTTGGAACTACTATTAATATTTTGGCTGATGCTAATCATAATTTGTAATAGACACATCATATAGAGTCTCAGCCCCAGGTATGTTTCCTCAGGATTGTAGAGACAAAGTTATAATAATATTGGCAAATTACAGCTATCTCTCATCTTTTCTTCTCAAAGCACTTGTAAAGAAACCTAAAAAGTTACTTATTCACATTGTGGTGGATGTCTTCTTCCTCAAAAAATAAAAATAAAAATGTATATATTGAGCATATAAATTATTAAATGTTAAAATCAGATTAGCATACTTTTCCAAAAATCATGATGTGTATATATAATGTAACAATAAATAAAATACATCAAAAGAGCAACTACCATTTCCTCAGCACATATTTACTGTGCAGGTAGCTTTTCCCAGATTTATGAGAGGTTTTATGGGGAACTATAGAAATTTAGGAATGTGCTGCTCACATTGAGAGTTTATAAAACTGTAGGATAAAATAAGCATATGTGTAATATTTCCATTAAACATGTATTTCATTATAATTAAGTAGTTTTCATACCTATCAAAAATTTGCACCAAAGCTTAATATGTACCTTACTAACATCCCTTTATCTTCATTTCCCCATTTGGTTATTCAACACAAAGATTTTCTCTTAGTTTTTTGGCTGCTTTTTTTTTTCTTTGGGGGGGCACAGGGTCTTGCTTTGTACTTCAAGCTGACCCTGAGCTCACTATATAGCCCAGGCAAGCCTCATACTCAGCAATCCTCCTGCCTCTGCCTCCCAAGTGCTGGAATGACAGGCATGAGCCACCACGCCCCGCACTATGGTATGTGGTATTGATTGCTGGTGGGCGTGGGTCACAACGCCCTCTATTGTTGTAGGTGGTTACCGGGGATCGAACCAGGGACCCTGTGGTTGGTAGGCTGGCACCGAAACCACTGAGCTAAATCCCCAGCCCTTTTCGGCTTTTTAGTACTAAATAATTCCTGTTGATTTAGTACTTCCTTGTTTTACATTGAAACTTTTTTCTTACTAGAGGGCACTTACTAGAGCATACTTACTAGAGGGCACTGTAAAGTACTAGCTGAACTGCTTTTAGTATCATCAAAATGTGATTAAATTTTATTCAATAAAATTTTAATTTTAATTTTTAAATTTTAAAGTTAAATTTACTTCCACAACTGTCATTTCCTACAGGGAAAAACTGTATTATTTCCTTCTATACTCCAATGTATTATGCATTACATGGTATCATTTTTTTCTCTCAAAAGCTAAAGACTTTATAAAGATTTATCACATGTTTATATAAATTAAACAATAGTTATAGGAAGTGCAATAATACTTCAACTGTATAAAAAAGTGAAGATCAAATGTAAAGATTATAATGTTCAAATGATATAAAGAATTTTGAACTTTTCCCCAACAAAACAAAATCTGAGTTACTTTTAGGTTTACTGAAATATTAGATTTTGTTACCATATTTGTAGACAAAATCCTATGTATTATGGCAGATTTTAAAAGAGTAAATACATGTTCAAGAGTATGGGTTTACTGTTTTCTACTGATTAAAAAAAATATTGCCAAAAATTTCTAAAACATTTGCTATTTTACAGGATCTAGCACATAACAGGCACTCAGTAAATGGTTTTATTAGTTGGCCTGCAAATTTGTTAGTAACGTAACAGATGAGAATAAATTAAAAAAATTAAAAACAAAAACATCTGCACAAAATTCATTGCAATGAAAATATAATAAACTTTCTTGCCTTCTTCTTCCTACCCACAAGCCTCAGTGTTTCTTGTTTCTTCATAATTTTGTATCCTCTGCTGATTCCTTTATTTAAAAATCACAGCTTTGTTGGGCCGGAGATTTAGATCAGTGGTTCTGGTGCCTGCCTCGCAAGTGCAAGGTCCTGAGTTCTAACCCCGGTAACCACATACAATGCTGGGCGTGGTGACTCACGCCCACCAGCAATCAATACCATATACCACATACCACAGTACCGGGCGTGGTGGCTCACGCCTGTAGTCCCACCACTCTGGGAGGCAGAGGCAGGAGGATTGCTGAGTTCAAGGTTTGCCTGGGCTACATAGTGAACTCAGGGCCAGCCTGAACTACAAAGAGAGACCCTGTCTCAAAAAAAAAAAAAAAAAAAAAAATCACAGCTTTGTTTATTCTTGGACTAAAGTACATGAGAATATAATTGAATGTGCATTAATAGTCTTTCACTGAGATAACTGAGAGATAAAGGGAGATGTAGTAATGATCGAAATGTGTTAAGTCCTACATTTGGTCATTTTCTCCCTTATGATTTGAAATCTGCTGAAAACCTTTATTTCAATACATTTACTTGCGTGTTGCAGGAGGAAATGAGGCACGGTTACTGAGTTTGCCTCAGAATTATATCCTTTCTCAAAACACAGGTTTTGGGGTTTTGTTTCAGGGTTAACTTAATCCTAGTGTGAACCTAGTTGTAATTACAATGACTCCATTCACTTTATGTAATTAACTGGATAATTGTATGAATGTTAGGCTAGCTTTGGCTGGCCTTTCCCCCACATAATCCAGTAGGTGACTTCCGCCAAGTGCAGTGTATTCTTCTGGGATCTAATTATGATGTCTCTTAGAATCTGGCCTGAGTACAACAATTCAAGCTGGTTTCTCAGGGTGGAGACCTTACAGAAATCCCAGTTGGATTCAGTGGAATCCAGTTGTAAACATCACACTATTCAATTCCGCTGTAACTTTCACGCTAAAATTGAATGCTAAACTCTGTCTTGACTTTTCAGCTCCTGGTTTAACAGATCCGACTGTAGATGTACTTACTGAGTGTTGATTGATTTATCTACAGCATTTATAGGCCCGAATGTGTTATTAATGAGACAGGGTAATCTTTCTCTCTCTCTCCCTCTCCCTCTCTCTGTCTCTCTGTCTCTCTGTCTCTCTGTCTGTCTCTCTCTCTCTCTATGGAATTACAGCAAATTGAAAGAAGAGCCAACTATGTTAATTTAGAGATTAAAATCCATTATTTCTTCCCAAGATGAAAAAACCCAGCAGCAATGGCTTAAAATTAAAAAGTGCCAGCAAGAAATGTTGAAGGTAAATAACCTTACTTCACATTTTGATTTATAGGATGTAAATGAAAGTGCATATGATATTTCGTTTCTTTAGTTTGTTCTATGAATGCTTCAGGAAGAAATCACTGCTATTGATAGCCCCTGCTTCCTTTGGGGGTGTTATGCTTTCACAGATTACTTTTTTAACTCATTGAAGACAAACTACAGTTACTTCATAAAACAATCACTATCCAAACTCCTCACCCTCTTCAAACAGTGAAGTACTCATTAGAGAATCTGCTAGGGAGTAAGGATATGTGAAATCAACAGGATCACTGCCTGGAGACCCGCTGGGCAAAGGCATTCATGACTCCATCTAGCTATCTGAGTGAATGTCATTATGTACATGACCTTCCAGCTCAAGATGGTGGCTGCTTCTTACTGTGGTGAACCCTCATGGTTCTTTATAGCCTTCTTTTGGGCTTTTTTTAAAAATGGAATTCTTCATTGGTACATTTAACATACAGCTCACAATCACACTCAACATTGGGGAATTTGTGCCAGTATATAACATGATTTAATTCTCATTTTTACCTATATCCCAACCCACCCTACAACCCCCTGCCCCCTACATACATGTGCTTTCTTTTCCTTTTCAAATCATATTTACTCTTTCCCCCTCATTACTCTCCCCTAACATATTCCCTTTGAGTATTTCCTATCTCACAAGATCTATCATACATTCTAGAACTCACTTACATCTACAGGTTCTCTTTTTGGCTTCTCAATGCTTGTATTTCCTGTGATAAAATTAATATTACATTTGCATCTTCCTATCTCCTTGGTCATGCCCTGAACAATGGAAATGAGGTTTGTCTTACTGACAGAGATAAAAAGTAGGAAACACTTGGAAAGAAGTAGAGAGATGTCATGTACAGACTGTAGCTTATAGATAGATGATGTGTGTGCCTCAGCCTGACCTATGAAATGTCATTTTCTCTCTCAGCCATATCCCTAAGTCACTGCCCACTTTCAGCAGTTGGAAGAACCTGGTTCGAAGTTTTTTGAGTTTGTTCTTGTTAGAGACGGTTAGTTCTGTTCAGTCTTTTAGCTGTCAGCTCTCTTTTCTTCCAAGAGGATATTGAATTGGCCTGCTGGAAGGCTCCTATACTTTTCTGTTAATCCAGTATGTGGGAAAGAAAGAATGAATTCTAAAGGTGAACCTTGTGATAAATTTTGTCTTTTAAAGATTGATTCCCTGGGCTGGAAAAGAAAATCAAAATGATAACATCAAACAATTTGTCTTCTTCATGCTAAAACAGTGATATCATAATGAAATATCTTTTAAAAAGTTTGTTTTTCCTGCAATCATTTGAAATGGCAAACACTTTGTTGATGTTGGAAAACTGAACGTCAAGGTAGAAATCAACATGGGTACATACCTAACCCAGAGAGCTGGCCCATTTCTCTGGGGCGATCAGGACTTTGCAGTTTCTTTGTTAAAGCATTCACATTTCATATCAAAAAGCTCAGGTTAAATGAAACTCAGATAACCTAGAAGAGATTTTAAGAACACCTTTTTATGAATTAGAAATAGGATGTGCAAAGCCCAGCAGAAGCAACCTAGTGAACACGCAAGCTTTCTTTGGCTCACAGAAGTACTTGGACAGCCAGATATATTAATGCTCTGTGGGCATACATGCATGAAAAGCCTTATGTAAGTGTCAGGTGCCAGGCTAGTGATGATGGTGTATTAAAAATCACCTAATAGGCGGTAACACAAATCCGGGCTCCTTGCAAAATAAGCTGTCGTGTCTCTTTTGCTAGGAACCAATACTAGGTCGGACGGTTAATGAGCCCCAGGACTATTTATTGGTTACTGCTGAGGAGCCTGATGAAGTAGTCCAGTCATGCTGCGATGCTGCTTGGGTGGTGCTGGGCTGGGAACCTACTCAGCTTCCGTACCCCTTTAGTCCCATAGTATGGTGAATAATTTCCATGAAGGCTGACTTCTGTTTGTTTGCTTGTTTGTTCGGGAATCTGTTGTGTGCAAACTGGTGGAGTTGTTTGTGCTTTCCCTTCTTTATCACATTTAGTCCCTAAAGGAAGAGAGGGAATGTATTGGGGTCAGCCTGGGGGCATTAGGTCACAAGCAGATGGGGAAAGATCGCCTTTGTTCCGAGGTCCCAGCCAGCTTGCAGAGGGCTGTGCTGGGAGAATGAAAGATAAACAAACCTAGCAAGTGCAGGCAAAGGAAGCAGCACTTCCTCTGGGCAATTCTCAGAACTGTTTCAAAGCTGTTTACTTCCTATTTTGATGCCTAGAGCAACCAAAAAACAGATCTCTAGATCAGTTTTTCATTGGCCTTGTCCTGAGCTTGTTTATCTACAATTTCTGTCAGGAAGCAATTATGATAAGGGACCTGCCACTGTCTGGAGTCTTGGTTTTTTCCTATTTTCTGTGAGACTTTTGATTGATCATTTTGCACACAGAGGGCTCTTACTTTTGAACTCTCTTATTAGCAAGGTTCAAAGAACCTCCACCACTTAGAGAACTTATTTTTCTTTTTGCCTCAAGAGAAAGATTATTTGCACCTTCAAGTAGGGACATTTTCCAGGCCTTCAGTTCAATAACTGAAGAATACAGAGTAGTTTTATGTATAGGCAATCAATGCCCTCACATCTAGACATATTATAAATATGAACACTTGACATCTAATTTATTATCCTTAGATGAATTTCCTTTTCTCTGCTGAGAAAATAGAAGGTGAAAGGCTTCTTAAACATAATGCTGTTGTAGAGAAGTCATTTTTGGGTTCCAAGGTTTACTCAACAGTTTTCTATTACTTTAGTATACTTCAGGGGGATCCCTTTTCTTCACCCTGAAAACCACTCTTCCCACTACATTCTTCCCTCTAGAATGGCACTGAGCTTTACTATATTTATTTTGAGTCTTTGGTTCAGTGCTGGGTTGGGTCTGCCTACTTTAGGCCCAGAATCGGATTTGTTTAGCCCCACTTCAAATATTGTCATCACCTTATATATTTATTTAGGTTGTTATGATTTCTATAAAATATGAAGTAATCATAACTCTATGAACTGAAAACAGCTTTTCATATTACATTTTCTACCCAGTGGACAACAGCAACTTCCACATGCAAGAGATAATCCACACAAACATCTCTATTTACCACCATGATCCTTTTGCTGAAATCGACACAATAAGAAATTGAAAAAATCTTATTTCTCGGCAATTTGAGACAATATAGATCCAACTGGTACTGTTCAAAATTAAGTAAAAAGGATACACATTCTCCCTTGCTGAATGCTTAGTAAGTTTATGTGCAGCAGCTGGTATCCTTCTGTTATTTTATCTTTATACCTTGACTAATAATAAAGGAACAAAAACACTAGAACCCACTGACCAGATTAGTTTGTAAATTTAAAAAATAGGGTGAACTTCTCACTACTGAACAGCTTTGGTTCCTGGGAAACACAATCTTGTATTCTGAGGAATCATCAGATACAGCCGCTATGACACACCTGGTGAAATAAACAGGGCATGAGGAACAGCGATACAAAGGCAGTGTGGTAACAGCCATGAGAGTCGTTTATGGGCTCATTTATTCAGTAAAACCAAATGGCGTGCTGGAGCCACACGTTAGTTCAAAACATCACTGCTATTTTGTTCTTAACCTCATAATATTCATAACAAAGTGGAATGCAATAATATGGTTTTTCTGAAGACCAGTTTTTTTTTTTTTTTTTTTTTGAGACAGGATTTCGCTTTGTAGTTCAGGCTGGCCCTGAGCTCACTATGGTGCCCAGGCAAGCCGCCGCGAACTCAGCAATCCTCCTGTCTCTGCCTCCCCAGTGCTGGGATTACAGGCATGAGCCACCACGTCCGGCACTGTGGTATGTGGTGTTGATTGTTGGTGGGCGTGTCTCCACGCCCAGCATTATATGTGGTTACCGAGGATCGAACTCAGGTCCTTGCGCTTGCGAGGCAGGCGCCGGAACCACTGAGCTAACCCTTTGGCCCCTGAAGACTAGTTTTTAAAGAATTGTAATTGTTTTTATTAATGTAAGCTAAATGTCTTTTCTTTTATAAAATGATTTTGGACAGTAGTCATGATATATAGTCTTACTTGACACTAAATAGTCCGAAAGCTCAGCATCCTTGTGTTGGTCTCCACAACTCCTGCTGAAATATAAATGCAATACTGCAATGACACTGTACTGCATGTGATGTTATCAGTTTGTGGTATGTAGGTAAAATACTGCATGACAAGGCTGAGGAGTCAGCGTGGAATAAGAGAACCAAGAGATCAAGGTTTTTCACTTTCATTATGTCTGATCTGCCGGTGTGACTTCTCTGAGCCTCTGTTTCCTCACAAAGCTGGATTAGGTCAGTGTTTCTGCTCAGGTCTGTTTGTCAGCAGGCTAAAATGTCAGTCAATTGTCCAAACAGATTCCTAGGCCCTCCTTGTTCCTTTTGAATGAGGATTTTATAGCAGGACCCTAAAATCTGCGTTTGTAACTCTGTTACCTCTAGGTAATTCTTACGTAAGCAACAGGTTAAACTGTATATCATTGGACTAACTCTCTAGCTTTCCTCTCCACTTTTAACCTTCTAATTTTTGGGGTGATGCTTCATCAAAAGTCAAAAACTCTCTCCCATGGAGACAGATGAGGATGGTTCAAGGATATTTTGCCGAGTTAAGCTGTTTTGGAGATAAAATATCTGAGAACTTAATTATCTCTAGTACTTTAGGTTAGGCAAACTGCCTACCTCACAGAGATAAGTTAAAATAATATCCTTGGGGTGAAAAACTTCCAAGTTTTTGAAAACACAAATGTCCCTGTACTGCATTCACTTGCAGTTAGCTTCAAAAAAACATCCGAGAAGGTCCTGACTTCCTCCTTTTGGGCAAGGTCCAGTATGTGCTGAGACTCACGTTGCAGGGTGATTCAGCTCTTTGAAAGACTTTGGTTCAATGCTGATGAAGATTCAGTTCTTCCCTGACTCCTTCAGACTAAACATTTCAGTTATAAGCCACATAAAATCATTCGGTAGGGATTGTAGCTAGCGAAAGTCAGTTCACAATCTCACACCTCATAAAGCCTTATTTTAGAGGCTGTGGAGTTTGGTGTATGTAATTTATTTTTTTGGTCATAACCAAGCACCTGGATGTGGATTTTTCCCTTCCTAGCTGACAAAACAAAACGGGGTTCAATTAAAATCTCCCCTTTAAATAGTTTATGATCTTTGCCTCATTTTGTTCAGACTTAATTGGGCTAGGTAGAGTCATTAGAGACACATAGCAGCTGGATGAGCTTTGGTGCAGCCAGAAGAATTAGAACTTCAAGTTTCCTTTCTCTAACATTTACAGAAGTTGTTCTTAAATGGACAATTTGCTAACTAGGAGACATTTGCCAATTAATGGAGACATGACTTTGTCACAATTGGGGTCATGCTATAGGCATGTCATGAGCAGAAGCCATGGAGCCTTTCTACAGAGCGTCATCTCTCTCATGATAGACTACTCCATAATGCAATGTCAAATTTTTACTGGACAGGGTTTTTTTAAAAATTGAATTCTTTATTGGTACAATTATATACATCTCACAATCACATATAACATTGGGGAATTTGTACCAGTATATGACACAAATTAATTCTCATTTTTACCCATATCCCTCCCTACCCCCTATGTACATGCTCTTTTATTTTCTTTCTGAATCATATTTATTCCTTCCCCTCATTACATTCCCACACCAAATTTCCTATGGAAATTTCCCATTCTATAAAAACTGTCATACTTTCTAGAGCTCATTTGCATCTACAGGTGCTCATATCAAAGAGAAGATCCGCTATTTGCCTATCTGTGATCTATTTATTTCACTTACTAGTGTGTCCTCCAGGGGTCTCCATTTGCACATAAATGAATCAATCTTGTCATTCTTTATGGCAGAATAATACTCCATTAAAAAAAAAACTACATCTTTTTATCCACTCTTCAGTTGATGGGCATTTGGGTTGTTTCCAAGATTGAGCTATCACGAACTGAGCTGCTATGAACAAGGGTGTACATCTGTCTTTCCAATGTGATTTTTAAAATTCTTTTGGGTATATTCCTAGCAGGGGGATAGCAGGGTCACATGGGACCCCTAGTCCTAGTTTTCTGAGAAATCTCCACACAGATCTCCACAATGTGCACAAGTCTGCAATCCCACCAACAGTGGAGAAGGGTTCCTTTCTCCCCACAGCCACGCCAGCATTTATTGTTGGTTGATTTTGTGGTAGCGGCCATTCTTTGTGGAGTGAGATGAAATCTCAGTGTTGTTTTCATTTGCGTCTCTCGAATGACCAGTGATGTGGAACATTTCTTCATATGCTTCTTGGCTGCTTTGACTTCTGCCTCTGAGAAGCGTCTGTTCATTTCGGATGCCCATTTTTGAATTGGGTCTTTAAACTTGAGGAGGCTGATCTGTTTGAGTTCTTTATATAGTGTAGATAATAGCCCTTTGTCTGATAAATAGCTAATAAAGATTTTTTTTCCCATGTTGTTGGCTGTCTTTTAGCAGTGCCAGCGACTTCTTTGGCTGTGCAGAAGTTTTTCAGTAGGATGAGATCCCATTTGTTGATTCTTTTGCTAGTTCTTGTGCTATAGAGGTTTTATTCATAAAGTCTCTGCCTAAGCCAATTTCTCCAAGAGTTTTCCCAGCCTGTTTTCCAGCAGGCTTATTGTTTCTGTTTTAATGTTTAAGTCTCGTATCCATTGTGAGTTTAGTTTTGTGCATGGTGAAAGAGATAGGTCTAGCCTTAGCTTTTGGCAGGTTAAAGCCCAGTTTTTCCACCACAAGGACAGGTTTTGATATTTTACTAATTAATATTGAACTGAGAACTAGAAGATTTGGATCCTTGTTCTAGTTCTCCTGTTAAATAAAATTCTTTCCTTATGAAAATCTTTTAGCCTTAGTTTCTTATCTGTTAAATAAGGACAAAAAATATGAACTATGTGTCCTATGTAGAGGTTGTTTGGAATGTTATAGCACTGAACACTGGAAGCCATCTGCCTATAAACACGGGTGTGCATAGAACACTGTAATACAATCTTCTTAAATCTTATGGGAAGATACCACCAAGAAAATAGCTGGGTCAAATAGAATTTCTTGTTTTAGATTTTTTGAAGAATATCCAGATCAGTTTCCATAAGTACATCAAAAATGTTCAAGATCGCTGGCCATTAGAGAAACAAAAATTAAAATAACACTGAGATTTCATCTCACTCCATAAAGAATGGCAGCCATCAAGAAAGCAAATAACAAATCCTGCTGAGGCTATAGTAGAAAAGGAACACTCCCCCGTTGTTGGTGGATCTAAATTAAGGCAACCATTATGGGCAAGCTACTGTACTATAAAGAAGGCTACATTTGAGTTATTTGTAGGACAACAGATGTAGAATGAAAAAGATATTCAATGAAATAAATTAGACACACAAGCTTAAATACCACATAGTTTCTCTCATATGAGGAATCCAAAATGTAAATAAGAGAAAATAACATATAGACAAAATAAAATATGAGAGAAATCTTTTGCAAATCAAAGTGGAACAAGGAGATGGGGAAAGAGGGGAGGGGAGGAGGAGGAGGAAAAGAAGAAGAAGAAAAAGAAAGAATTAAGTTGTGTTATGTAAACACACCAAAAACCCACAATGAAAGTGGTAATTATGTATTATAAACATGGACTAATAAAGAGAAGGCAAAGAAGAAGAAAAAGAAGGAAAAGGAAGAGGAGCAGGAGGAGGTTGAAAGAACAAGAAGAAGGAGAAAGTGGGAGGAGGGCACCAGGATATTTACGCACAGAGGAAAGAACACGTGAGGAGCAGGAAGAAAGCACTTGAAAGCTAAGGAGGGCTCAGGGCTCAGCAGAAACCAACCCGGCTTCTACTTTGTTCTGGAACTTCTAGTCTTCGAAGTATGAAAAAATAAATTTCTCTTGCTGAAGCTATCTAGTTTGCGAAGTGGTTCTAGTGAACTAATATACATAGCAAAGACATTAGTGGCACATGGTTTCAAACTTGCTCACCGTGTAGACACAAGACTAGATGTCTTCACACCCTCTTTCCTTCACCCATAATGTCCACCACTGGCACTGGAAATGACACCTAGAAGCTCTGTACTCAAACTTTCCAGGGTCTGGTGCTCCCCATTCACAACTTCCTGAGAAGATAAGCTCAGTGAAGAAGGATTACTGATTATTATTATTTTTAACTTTCTGTTTAGAGAAATCCTGTTGAAATGTGCACAGAAAGGAGATCTAATACATCACTGTAACACATCTCAGCCGTCAGAATGAAAAATATGCTCCTAATTAGATATGAGGTCAAAGTCAAGAATTTCCTTTCCCAGATTGACTGTGGGAGTCTTGTATATTTATGTGAGTGAACCAGGTCAGCTGACAGGACCAGCCTACAGGCTCAAGTTGTAATTTATTGTTAGGGGAGAAGTGGCTTTGGAAATCTGAAGAGGTGGCTCTTTTACATGCTGTCTGCTCCTGGCTCTGGTTAGCTGGCTGCTTCCAAGGCCATACTGTACATCTGCACTGATTTATACAGAAAAATTCCACAGCCTGAAGAACATAATGTGACTGCCCTCTCCCACCACCCTTGGGGACTGCGACTAGATGAAAGAACCCGCCGCTGCAGTGGCCCCATGAGGAATTCGTTACATGTTGATTCAAGGTGAAGGAGAGGAGGTGCTGTTTAATGTGAAATAGCTAGTTTAGGAGCAGAAGAACCAGCAGGGAGAAGCATTTGCTTGGAAGCTCATCCTAAGCCAAATGTCCCTGGAAATATAGCATGAAGAAGGAAAGCCTGAATAGAAGAACAGGGGAGGCCTGAGTTTAATCCCACCCTATTGTAGAGAAATACAATGATTTTTACTGGTCAAAATGATAGGATGGCTCACCTCTACAGGAGAAATCCAGCCTATGGAAAATAGTAAGTCCCACACTGGACATTACATGCTTTACAATTATTGTGATTTAGTTAATCTTCCCAAGGAGTCTTTGAAGCTTTTTGTTTTAGGTAGACTTCATTAATCAAGCCAACAAATGAAAACGTATATGGCCAACACCTTGATTTCGGCCTGTGAAATCAACTGTACATGACTCCTGACCCCAGAAAACTGTGAGCAACTGCATTCATGTTGTCCTGTGCCACTGATGTATCCACAGAGACTGCTAACTTTTTTTGTTTGAGACAGGGTTTCGCTTTGTAGCTCAGGCTGGCCCAGAGCTCACTATGTAGCCCAGGCAAACCTCGAACTCAGCAATCCTCCTGCCTCTGCCTCTCCTGGGATTACAGGCATGAGCCACCACACCCAGCATTGTGGGGTGTGGTACTGATTGCTGGTGGGCGGGAATCGCCACGCCCAATATCATATCATTGTATGTGGTTACCGGGATCAACCGTGACCTTGTGCTTGCTAGGCAGGCCGCAGAACCACTGAGCTAAATCTCCGGTCCAAGACTGCTAATTTTTGTACTTCATTAGGCAATAATAGAAAACTAATGAACTGGAGCTATCACTGCCTGTTTTATAAAAGAGAGACAATGAACCACATCTATTACATAGAAGTAGTCTAACTTGTTTAAGATGGAAAGTTGCCAAATGGAAGAATTTAGATATGAATCTGGTTTCTTTTCTTATTGTTTGTATTTAACCATTGCACTGCACTAAGCTTTTGTCACCTGCCTTCTTTTTGTTCCTTTTTCCCTGCAAATTGCCGTGCTTAATTAGACACAGAGCTCCTCCATCTGGTACAGTTGGTCTGAAAGGCCATTTTGAGACACTAGTTCTAGTCCCTTGGCCTCTAGCCAGCTCCCCACTCTGTGGCAGCTCCCTTTTTTCATAGATGGGAAATCCTAGGCTTCATTCCCAGAGGGGTTTTTTAAACACTTCTCTTTTTAAAAAATCTACAGTTTTTGAATTATAGCCTTGTGGTTAAGGCAAAATGACATTTACTGGGGAAGTAACTTGTTATGGTCTTAGGTATTCTGCCAACTGCAACGAAAAAGGAGCTTTTAAATGTCATTTATACATTAAGAAAGATTTAAAGAGACACTAAAGAATACCTAGCTGGCACTGCCAAAATCTGTAAACCAAGTATATTGGGCTGAAATTTAATTTGGTCTTTTATGAGAGAATAGAATATGCTTTGCCCCAAGTTTGAACCAAACTGTTTTAAAAATGACACTTCCTTTAAGGGGATTCATGGAAACATGCCAGATCTACAAAGATATAAAACATAGATCTGAAGGAGAGAGAGAAGTCCTTATTGCCTGAAGAGTCTCTTTTGGGAAAGATAGTAGAATAATGTGGCAAAATTCTGTTAAGAGGACTTAACACAAATGAGTTTTCTTAAGTTTTCTGAAACCTCCCAAAGACCTTCCTCTGCTTTAAATAAAAGATGCCTGAAGTCCAAGTAATAATTATCCACATATCAAGTGTTACCCAACCGAGCAACCCCAGTTTGACCAGCAGACTTGTTGAGTTAAGCTAGGTCTCCACTGTTGCTAAGTTGATCTGATCCTCGTAGACGGAAGGCTGAAGGAAGGTCATTACCTCTTAAGGCTAACACTGGCAGTGATACAACTATAATGCATTTTACCCTCTGTCATTAGTTTCACCAGTGATCTTGAATGCATTAGCATTACACATTCTCTTTTAACAAAGTGAGTTTACTGGTACATTCTAGGAATACATTATGATCACATTCCTCATTGAGAATTTCTACCTGCACAGGATATCTATTATTTTATTTTCCCCACTCTTATTTCTTTTTTGTCCTCCATTTTTTGCCTGTAAAATATTCTTCAGAATCCCTCTCCCATTAACTTTCAAATATCCCAGATTCTGTTTTAACTGAGCTCATTTATAGCACTTACAATTGTCTTTGAAATACTGACAAAATACTGATACATCTCCAGTTTCCAAGGTTGATGGAACACACTGGCACTTTACAGCGAAGTGTGGTCTTAATAGCCAAAAATGACCAAAAACACCTACCAAATAGGATAACTGACAAAGGGTATTTCAGGTGCTTGGGCCCATTGGCCAGAACACACATGATGGGAAGTGACTGTGGATAAGCCAAATCCCTTGGTTTAAGCAGCGGAAGGAAATGTATCTAAAGCAAAGAGGAAATCTTTCTAAAGGAAACTGGATTGGTTTCTTGTAAACATAAAGGCTAAAATTGTTCCGGAGAAATGTGAAACATTTGATGACAGTTTGCTTAACAGTTCAGTCACTAATGTTGTCAGCTGGGCTACAGTACAGTGCATGGTAGAAGAGATACCACTGCCAACGTGAGAGAGCGACCAGGCTGTGTAGATCTGCCCTGAGAAAGCGAGAAAGTTCATCTTGCACAACTCTGTCCCCACAATCACCTTCTACAAACTCTTCGTCATTCCAGAGTTTCTTCCTTCCTTTTTCTTTCCAAAGGCTTACGGTATTTGAATTGTCTTTAAATTGCTTAAAGTAATTCATGCTTTCCTTCTGGAGTTTAAAGTTCTCTAATAAGGGGGAAAGTAGTTGGGTAAAATGAATTCAGACCAAGATAATAGAATCTCAAGATTTAAAACAGACAAAACATAACAAAAAGCTTTTTAGAGATCTTTGTACTAATAATGAAAAAGAACTGGGCTTAACTTCAGGAGTATTCAGACACCCAGGAATCCGAATGGCAGAGACCTAACTAAGCCTTTAAACAAAAGGTAAACTGAGTGAATGAAATTGCTCAGCAGCTGCCAGTAGTGCGGCCCTGATAGTGTGGGATTCCAAATCTTTATCTGCAGACCTAGCAAAGGATTATGAAGTAGGCTGAATAACAGTCTCCTCGAATTCCATGTGTTGTTTTGGTTTGTTTGTTTGAGACAGTGTTTGTTTGCTTGTTTGAGAATGGCTCTTGCTTTCTAGTTCAAGCTGGCCCTGAGCTCACTATGTAGCCCAAACAAGCCCTGAACTCAGCAATCCTCCTGCTTCCACCTCCCCAGTGCTGCAGTGACAAGCGTGAGCCACCACGCCCAGCCGCATTTCATTTTATTTTAGGTACTTTCTGGAGAAATTTACACTGTCTCCAAGACTGTGTACTCCATGATTTGTTCTCTAGCAGTGTTTTTATATGAAACATCCTAGCAGTCTTTGTACTTTATATTTGGATATTTTATTTTGCCTTATTTTGTTTTGTTTTGTTTTTAGATTTTGTAGAACTTAACATTAATGGTAAAGTCAACACTCTGATCTCTGGAGTTTTCACCTTCTTTGAAGAGATGAAAATATACTTACATAGTAAAGAAGATAGTTGCAAAGTGTGACTTCTGTCCAAATAGCAAGGATCCTCTTTTAGCCATAAGGCATCAATAAGCACAGAGGGTTCAAACTAATCTAAAAAAGAAATGTCCTTCAATAAAACTCATGTCTTGAGGCAGGATCTCACTTTGTAGTTCAGGCTGGCCCTGAGCTCACTATTTAGCCCAGGCAAACCTCAAACTCAGCAATCCTCCTGCCTCTGCTTCCCAAGTGCTGGAATTACAGGCGTGAGCCACCACACCCGGCACTGTGGTATGTGGTATTGATTGTTGGTGGGCGTGAGTCATCACACCCAGTACTGTTGTATGTGGTTACCAGGGAGATCAAACCAGGGACTTTGAGCTTGCTAGGCAGGTGCTGGAATCACTGAGCTAAATCTTGGCCCCACATTCACTGATTTTATGCAGGAGTGTGCTCTCCTTGATTAACATGACCCTGTCTTTGCATGCCTGGAAAACATTTAACAAATGAAGATTTTATGGACATCTGTTGTGTCTTATGTGTGTATTTTATTTTGTGACTTGGCACATGCCCGACTCAAAATTCAAGATGAGGAAGTCTTCCCTGTTCCCATCTTACTGGCTACAGTCTAATAAAATGATCTTATGAAACAAAATAAACACTGGTGATGAAAATAACTTGTACTTTGTATCCAGTCTTCCCAAAAATGATGAACAAAAGTAGTGCTACTCTTGAGGACCAGGTAAATCTCTCAAATCAAATGTTCAGGGGAAACATTTGAATTTTTTAGATAATAGGCTTGGGAATTGTAGCTGTGGATTTACCCTCTGAACTACCTCTAGAAAGTGCACAGAGACAATGGTACAAAAGGTATTTGGCTCACTGATCCTTCCTTGCTTTGTTTTCTTACTTCTGGTAGACATAGTGTGCTCTAGAGAACCCTTGCTATTTTTTGTTCCCACATTTTCACTCCTTCTAAAATAAAGGAGAGAAAAATAACTTAGGTAATCAGGGACTGTGCTAAAGGCCCTTGGGTGACCCAGACAGATTCTACAAATTTCTTTCAGGGAGAGGCTATGTAAAAACAAAATCAACAGCCTAGTTGCAGGGACAGTATAAAAGTTCCTCAGTTTGCTAAAGTCACCAAGGTAAGTAAAGAAAGTAAAGAAATGTTTTACCCTAAAATATCTTTGGTAAATTGAATAAGTAGCCAGAAATAGAAGACGGTAGGGACACATGTGTGTCTGCGTGGTATAAAGATAGAAGAATGTAATGGCAAGGTCACAGTGGATCACAACTGACTAAAAGTAACTGCAGTATGGGAAGTTCCAAAAGGAAAGAGAATGTTTGAGTTTGTAATTTCTAAATTGCTTAAAATATGCAATAATGCTGGAGAATAGAGACATGAAAAAGGAGAAACCATGAGAGATCATTCCTTGGATAAAATGAGCCTAACACTAACCTGTGATGGACTGTGTTGTTAGCAGGCAAAACAATGGGGTGATGAAATGTTGCATATCGTCACATGGGTGGATTTACACATTTAAGTGAAGCAAACTGTTGTGATAGAATCCCCAGTAAAAATTAGAGAAGTGATACAAGACAGTCTCTTTGCTCATGTCTCCTCCTAATATGTAGGCCCTGGGCAGAAAGTCAGTTCCAATAAGCAATGGTGATAAGCCCAGGGAAGTATTCATTCTAGATTTTGTGAATGGAGAGGAAAGAAGGAGTGTCATAGCTTTGGCTACCATAACAATACCATACAAGGGATGGCTAAAACAACAGTTCTAAAGTGTGGAAATTTCAAGATCAAAGTTCCAGCAAGCAGGTTTCTTTCTGAAGCCTCCTTTCTTGGCTGGTAGGGGACTGCCATCTTACTGTTGTTTAGTTTACCTCTTGCATATGCTCAGAGAGGTAACGGCTTACTTAGATTTCTTTCTTATAAGAACACTAATCTCATCATGGAGGTCTCATCTTCACAACCTTATCAAACTTAATTTCGCAAAGAGCTAACCTTCACATACCAAAATATTGAGTGTTAGGGCTTCAACATAGGTTTTTTAGGAGGAGAAAAAAATTGAGTCCACAACCAAGTCTAATTCCCTTCTATAGAAGGGAACTCATGATTCTTTTGGAGGCACTAGGAGATACTTTCATCTATGAAAAGGAAAAGGTAGATAGATACACAATAAGAGAGTTGACCCAGAACAATATATGGAAAATTGAGACAGATCTACAGTATAATGACTACCCATAGGAACTACTTAACTAACAACTATCTCATACCACAAAAGAATCAGAATGTGCAAAACAAATGTGGGGTCTAATTTCTGCATCTAGAATTAAGACAATTCCAAAGAAGGAGAAGATCCTAGACTCACTTCAGAATGTTTTGTTCCTGGTGAATGATACATTACGGTTACATTAGAAATAATCTTTGACATATAAAGACAAGAATTAAAGGCAAAGAGATAGCTACAGAGTGAGTAGAAAGTGACTCAAACACAAAAAAGAAGTATGGAGTGGAGACCTGGAAAACTGAAAGTAGGTGACTATGTTGCAATAGGTGGAAATAAGGAAAATGATGAAAGTTTGATATTCTGGCATGGGATTAGCAGAAGGATGTCTTAATCAATTGAACAAAGAATCTTCATTAAGTCATGTCATAAATGACTAGAGAAATATCCTAGAAACAGATAATGATATCAGTCAAATTGAGACACAAGTAAAGGCAGTATACTGATCCTACACCATATCACTTTTTGGTTTTGCTTCGTTTTTGTTTTGTTCTGTTTGAAACAAAATCCTATTTTGTTGCCCACACTGGTATCATCCTGGGTTCAGTCAGATCTTCTAATTCAGCCTCTGGAGCAGATAGGACTATTTGCTACCATGATGGTTCATCACTTTTTTATTGGCACATTTTATGTACACACTATGATCACATTCACCATTACGCATAGTCTCACTATAGACAGGAGTAATCCCTTCATTTGATACCATTAAAATTCTATCATTTTTGACTATCCATCATTTTTTTGAAAGAAAGTTCCAGAGAAGGCATTGGCAAATTGAAGGGTAGATCACAGAGACCTAAAATATTTCATGGACGATGTGGGCTAATTCCTCTTAATATAGTATGATGTCATTGAATATTAAACCAATTTACACATATTGGACCCTACAGCAGGTACTCTGGTATGTATATTCAGGTTTTACACACATGTATTTTATTATAGTAGTAAGAATAATTTATTTTACAAATCAGTTATTTGAGAAATACAGTGATAAAAGAATGTAAAACTGTATAAATTTAAGACATTGTGAGCTCTAAGGTTTGCATTTGTATTTTCATTCCTGACTTTAAGTATATAATATTTATGGGGATAAATACCACAAATAGTTTTTAACATCCTTACAGAACATAGTCAAACTATCACTGTTGGACCTGTGAAATCTACCTGATAATATGACCTTATTCTAAATAAATAAAGCCTGGATAATTTACTGTGGTTTGAGTGCGTGGACTACATATAACCTCTGTGTGTGCATGCATGCGTGTGTGCGTGTGTGTAATGTGTTTTTTTGTTGAATTTTAATCCATTTTTCCTTTTTGCTTCACCACTTATTTCTAATTTGTTTGTTTGTCCATAGTACATGAATCACAGCCCCTCTCAGTGATTGTAAAACTGAAAGTCTTATCTCTGGACCAGCAATGTGAACCAGAATTTAAACCCTACCAGCCAAAGACTGACAAACAGTCCAAGAATGTGCTGTGTCTGCCAGGTTCTGTTACAGATAGATGGACTTGGTCCTGACGTGATCATTCTGCACTGGCAGACAGGACTGTCATGAGGCAGAGTGCTAAGAAACAAGGCATCTATTCAATTTCAGGTCAGAAATGCCAGAGCTCTTGTACCTAGAGTGATTAATTTTTTAGTTAAACATAGAACTATTATTTTAAAATGTACCTTTGAGTTTTATAGATGCACTTGGCCAAAACTTTTGGCTGCCCCCTCAAAGGAGAATTATTAGAAAGTTTACAAACAGATGATCCCAATAAAGGCAGCGACCCAGACCACATGAAGGTCAGAAGCAAAGCAAATGCGGGCCCATCAGCTCTACCCTACTAGGCAATCTCTTGCAGGTGTTCTGATCTTTGCCGTGCACAGTGACACAGCCAACCCTGGAGAGTTTCCAAACATAGAACTTACCCAATTACACTGGGTAGGCAGGTGTTCAATCAATGCTTTCAAATGTTTACCACTTTTTACAGAAAAACCTTGGCCATTTTTTTTTTGTTAAATATGGATGAGGGTGAGGAGGTAAGTATGCTTTTGTGCCTGGGTCCACCAGAAGGCAAAAACTTTACCAAATCATTGTGAACGAAATTGTGTGTTTGGGAAGGAATGGGGCAGGGTGGGAGGAGTGGTGTAGATACTAATGTATATTTTGAAACTGGGTGGACAATTAGTATCACAGGATAATTTTTGGCTCTATAAAATACTATCATTTCCAGTATGTTTTTCTAAAGTGATGACATTCCCATAGACTACATTTAAAAGCTGTGGTGCATGTGCTAGTGCCTTAAGTTTCAAAAGCTGAGCTCCTGAGATAATCAACTGAATTAAAGTATATTTTCCTATTCAGTTGTTCTTCTATCAAAACCTAAACTTCAGTACTAAAGCACAATTATTACTAAATACATCTAAAACTGGATGGTCTTCCAGTTTACCAAAGGTTAAATATGTGGTTCTGATTCATCTTAGAATATTAATGCAGTCAATAAGAAACCTAAAGTCTATCTTGATTCATTTTACATCCATTGTAAAATTCTTACAATTAAGAACTTGTGCACAGAAACAGAAGCAGGTAGAGTCAGAAAGAAGTATGATATGGAAAGGAGAAACTGATTATGCAGAATAATTTTTAAAAATTTTTATCTATGGTTCATTGTATATACACATGATCACATTCAATATTGGGAATTTGTATCAGTACAGGACACGATTTAATTCTCATTTTTTCCCATGCCCCTGACCCACCCCACAAATCCCACCCCCTAAATACATAAGCTTTGTTTCCCTTTTTTTAGTATATGTGCTGCCGACGTGAGCACGATTCCTTTTTTTATTACCATCACATTTTTTCTTTACCCCTCATTACCCACCCCTCCAACACATTTCCCTTTGAATATCTTCTATTTCACAATAACCATCATATTACATCCTACAACTCATTAACATCTTCAGTTCTCATACCAGAGAACAGATACAATTTTTATACATCTGTGACCTATTTGTTTCACTTATGAGTATGTCCTGAAGGTATGTCCATCTCATTCTTAAGGTAGAGTAATACCCTGTTTTATAGAAAAAACACATCTTCTTTATCCAGTCTCAAGTTGATGGGCATTTGGGTTGTTTCCAAGGCTGAGCTATCACAAACTGAGCTGCTATGAACATGGGTGTACATATGTCACTATGATATGATTCTTTTTTATTGAATTCTTTATTGGTACATTTTGTATATAGCTCACAGTCACACACAACATGATATGATTCTTTTAATCCTCTTGGGTATATTCCTAACAAGGCAATAGCAGGATTAAATGGGACCTCTAATCCTAGTTTTTTTAGGAATCTCCACACTGACCTCCATAGAGGTTGTCCCAGTTTACATTCCCACCACAGTGGACAAGGGAGAAGGGAGAAGGGAGAAGGGTTCCTTTATCTCCACAGCCTTGCCAGCATTTATTGCTGTCTACTTTTGAGATAGCAGCCACAGAATAATTAATTTTTGAAAAGACTAATTTTCCTAGACTATGATATTTGGCCAAAATAATAGGGGATGGAAAGTGATAAAATATTTCTGGAATAACAAGAAGAAAATTCCTTTCAGGGTGTCTGTTGTTTTTTTATAGGCTTTGAAACAATTCTTTAGAGGACTACCACACTGAAAAATAAAGGTATCATTCTGTAACACAGAAAGGGTTGTAATAGGAATGTTGTATATTCTGCTATAGTAAGAAATAAATATTACTCATTATAATATTTCACTCATAATAATATTTTACTCATATTATCTCATATTTTATTATTGCTTTTTTAAAAATAATATTTTACTCATATTATCTCACCAAATGTGTCTCCTACCACTTTACCAAAAGCTTCCCATACTCAAACCATATCAAATTAATTAAATATTTCTAACATACCTTTTTTGTTTGATGCTTTCTTTGCTTATAAACAATTTCCTCTTTTTTTTTTTTTTTGAGACAGGGTCTCGCTTTGTAGTTCAGGCTAGCTCTGAGCTCACTATGTAGCCCAGGCAAGCCTCGAACTCAGCAATCCTCCTGTCTCTGCCTCCCGAGTGCTGGGATTACAGGCGTGAGCCACCACGCCCGGCAACAATTTCCTCTTTTGACCGCCTGTCAAATTCTACTTATTTTTCAAGTCTAACTTCAGATATTTCATTTTCCATAGTTCTTTCATTTATATAGTTTCCATAGGCATATTTCTGACAACCTACAGAGTTTTGCTTTTTATTGTACTAATTACACTGTCAAAATTTCCATATATATTTTCTAAATTGTTAAAATAGGCATAGACTGTCATAGTTATCTTTTTATGTGCCTAATTCACAGTAAATATGCAATATATTATTTTTCCTTTTATTACTAGTTTCACAATATATTCTTGTGCATAATGAATGAATGTTAAATGCTATGCTTTTAGAAAGATGTGTATCTGTTTCTCTAGTATAATTGTGAATCATATAGTGAACCACAATGTCAGTTAACAGTGGATTTGTAGTTGCTTACATTCCTTCACTGCTCTGGAAGGTTAATGTGAACAAAAGGAAATCTTCAATGAAATATTTTAAGACTTTTTCCTCAAACTTAATCCCTTATATAATCAGTGATTTTAAAAAGAAATTAAAGATTAGATTAATTAATTACATTTGTCTGCCCCCTAACAGCCTTTAAAGTTTTGAGGTTCCTAAAGAAATCCAGGCCCTTCATTATATCATCCAGTAAGTTAGTTTTGTGGATTATGCATTACTGAGATGGGATTAGCTTTCTTTTCCAGAGGTTGAAAATCTCTGAGCTAAAAGGAAAAGGAAAAAAAAAATAAAGCAATAATGAAACTAAAGATTCTTAACTTGTAACGGGGAAATGTCTCTGTCTGTTGTTTTCTCTTCAACATAGTGTAAGCAACAGTAACTTATTGAAAGTCACAGGTCTAATTTTCTGGTTTTACTTAATGTATTCTGTTAAATAAGACATAAAACACAGACTTTTTTTTTCATTTTTTAGAAGGCTTTTAGAGTCAAATAGGAAATGTTAGCAGATGAAAATAATAATGAACCCTTACATTGTTGAGAATAGTCAGACTATTGGAAAATATGTGAGTTCTTTCACTTAAGAAGCTACTATTGGAAAATAAAGAAAAGAAAACCACACTCTAATGTGGTTCTGTTGGCCCAAAATGTAGACAAAGCCATTACTTCTGCGGTCTGCCCAGGTTCGCCACACCAAGTCTGCTTTCTCCATGCCACACGAAGAACTATGTGTCTGGGTATACAGAATGATTTGCACATGTAACAGTGAATACAAAAAGAGAAACGTGGTTTATTCAGACTTTAGTCCCAGAAGGGCTTGAAATAATACCTGACATAGAGATTTCCAGCCCTGATGGCTCATGGGAATCACCTGAAGAATATTTGAACACAAATTTCCAGTCATCATCCCCTGAGATATTCTGGAAGAGGCTCTAGACAATTAGATATAACAAGACATCAAAACAGTGCTGGTTTCCCTACCCAGGCTTGAAAACTACTGTTGTGGTCCAGGCTTTCTGATTTCCTGATGCACAAGCTTTAGCATAAAAAATAAATTTTCACTCCTTTTAAGGTCAGAAGAGCCAGCACCCTCAGCCAGGGGCCAATGAGGAGTTTTCAGCGCATCTATACTAAACAGAGCACAAATGATGTTTTCAACTGCCCAATTGATATTTTAAGTGATCTTTCTTAGTTATAGGCAGCAGTGATATAATGAAAAAAAAAATAGCTAACTTACCAAAGTATCCAAAGATTACCATAGGAATTCAGCAAAATGATATTACTGGTTCATAAACTCTGAAGTGGTATCAATATACATGCAACAGCATATATATTGGGGAATAAAATTATCATGTAAAAAAACTATTAAAGTTCCTAGCAGGCATATAAAACGTTTTAAATGAACTTGATGGTGCACTAAAATTTTCCCAGCATGTTCCATCTTAACTTGACATGGTGCACTGGTGAGGGGGATGATCTGGAAGTGCTTTTACCTGGGATTTGCATTGTCGAGTGTGAAGAAATCATTGAGACTGACCCTCAAACGCTTCTGCTTGAGCTCTCTGAATCAGTTTTACTCTTATTAAATTGCACAATTTAAGATTTATAAAAATTTGTTTTAACTTTAGTATTTGATTTTTTTTTCTCGGCCAACTTTGCCAATGTCTTTACCATTGTGATTTCTTCTGTTTTCTGGTTCTACTTTCAGACAAGAGGATGCTACCTTCTACTTCAAGTCCTTTTTGAAAGGTGCTAATCCCATTCACTTAGGCTGAGCCCATGGGACTTACTGCACCCCCCAAAAGTCATGTGTCTTGGTACTATTATATTGGGGATTAAATTTCAGGAAGAACTTGTAGGGGACACTACCTTTCAAACCATATGCAGAATGGATTTAATTGTTTATGTGGTTAGAATATTTATTCATACTAATTCATGCTACCAAAGGGCAATGTTAGGATAATCTGCTGGAAATCCAGGAATAAGATAGTAATTTTTGTCTTCCCTGGTTACTTATCTGTTTTCTTCTTACTTCTTAAAATGCACACATGAATATAAAACAGAAGGACAACACAAAGTAAACAACAACAGGATTGGGGTCTTGCTAAGTTTGTCTCATGAAATATTTATTGATGTATTAATTGATAGCTTTGCTTAAACTCCAGGTAAAATGTGTGTGCACATGTGTTATAAGTATAGGGGTAGATAAAAAAGAATAACATGGAATTAAAATACTGGGGAGATGTCTCCAAAGAAATAGTAGTGGTCTGATATTTCTAAAGTTGTAGACTAATGAATGAATGGAACTCTAGTACATTTTATTTCAACTTGTACATGGCACTACGGATAGGATTAGTGTGGTCCAGAACCTCAAATACTAAGGGGATGTATTGTCTAGTGAGATATAGGCTTATATCTTCACACTGGGCTATGCTGTAAGGCTGAGGGTATCAAGTGCAGCAACAGAAAAGCAAAGAGCTCTCAAAATAAACCCGTATAGTATTTGGGACAAACTGACAGGGACACCTCTGTGCCTTATGAGCTATGGGAAGGCATTCAGAACCAGGAAAAGAGAGAAAGATTTGGCATTCACTCTATACATAGGGGATAATATCTGTTTTCCGCAAGCACTACTTCCTGATAGTCAAGTGCTTCTCTATATAGCCACCACATATCAAAGGAGAACTAACCCCTGTGGTGTATGAGCTAATGGTCAGCTTGATTGGAAACCCCCAGTTCAGCTGAGTCAGCAAGGTTCTGGGCATGGAAGACCCACTTGAACATTGCTGCCAATGGCATAAAGGAGTACGGAAGGGGAAGATGCACGCTGCTGATTTCCCAGGAGGCTGCTCTCTCATGGGCGGAACCTGGGTCCTCGCTGTGGCGTGAGGCACGGCTGCTGTTCTCTTCGAGGAAGTTCTGGCATTCACCTTCAAGGTCACTCCCTGGCCTCAGTGCAGATCCTCCACCCTCTCCTGTGACTCCTTCACCCCACTGGCCCAGACTTCCACCTCTCACCACCTTTGGGGCAGATCCTTGACAGAGACTTGCCTGAGACGTTGCCTTGGGCTCTGGGCCTTCTGCCGGACTCTGTGGGATGTTACTGTGGGACAAGGACCTCAGCTCAATTCTTTGGGTCTCCGGTGTGCGGACAGATCTCTTGCACTCTTCTGCATTTGACTTTTTGGGTGAATATGACAAGACACTCTTATAAATTTATGGGTTTTGTATCAGATCAATTCCCTTGCAAACTCTGACTTCAACAACTCCAGAGCATAAATAAATAACTCTTTTAAGTCCTTTAAATCCTTCACAAGGTTTCTTATAGTTGAACATGAATGAAGAAGTAACAAGGTTAGTATATTTCTTATCTACAAAGAAAGTAAACTAAGGACCTGGCTGACTCTCTTTTGGTAAGAGGAGCTTGCTGGGTAATTTCGCCATTGTCTGGCAGTGCCTGGGAAGGAATTCGTGTAGGCTTTAAAGTCCTTTGAAGACAGAAAAGCCAGAGGAAGGACATGGGTCTATTTGCCAGTTTAACTACTTCCCCACCCCCGCCTCGTGGTGTGAGAAAAAGTTATTCTTTCTTGGCTTTCAAGATTTTCTCTCAGGAAAAACACTTTTCCTTTGTTTTGTTTATGTCAGAGAACGGACAAAGGCCCTCGGTCCCTCGCATAAGTCCACACAGGGCATGTGTAATACTGGGTCAGCTTGGTGTGGATTGGCTCATGGCTTCATTAGAGAAAAGAGTGTGAAATTGTTTCAGATGTCTAAAACTGAATGACACTACTGCTGGGCGTGAACACAAGATCCTCGGCTTCACATAACCTGTGCTCTAGTGTTAACACGCAGCCCGAAAATGAACTGAGTTACAAACTTGCCTGTTTGCAGGAAATACTGCTCCTCTGTTCCCCCTCTTGCTTCGTGAGTTGAAGGAGGAAGTGGGAAGCGGAAGTGTGAAGGGGCGGGGACACGGTACGCTGCCTGCTTCACTCTTTTCTCCCTAGAGGAAGGCTGTTGCTTGCAGTGCGCATGTTCCACAAAGAAAAAAATGCTGATAAACTTGAAGCATTTAAGTACCATTTGCAGTAAACACATTTAACAGCAAAGAAATTGACTCAGGCCCAGTGTGTTGGGAAGATCTGATATGGTCTGTTCTGGATTTACATGAATATTTTTGGATAGAAAAGAAGTGACGGAAGCCGAATATTGGTCCTAACAGTGGTAGAAAGACTAAAGAAATAGGCAGTCAGGCATGTGCTCTAACTCACCGAAGCAAACGGATGAGGAGAGGGAGCAGTATTTCCTGCAGACAGGCAAGCACTCCGTGCAGTTCGCTTTCCGGCTTGGAGCACAGGTCGTAGGAAACTGAGGATTTCCTGTCCATGCACAGCAGTAGCGACTTTCCGTTTTCACACATCTGACGTGATCGTGCTTGCTTTTCTGCAGGGCCATGAGGCAATCAGTCCGTGGCAGACTGGCTCCGCTGCTTCCTGCGCGTTCTGCAGCCCTGTGGAAGAAACCGGAAGTTTCAGTGGGCTGGTTAAGAGGGGAAGTGCTCACAAGAAGTTCCGTAGGTGTTGAATTTTAACTTTCTAGCGGAAGGCTTCAGGGATATTACTCAGTAGCTTCTCTAACAAGTCCTGTTACTCTACATCTGTAAAACTGGGGTAAGAGGACTACAAATTCCATAGCTTTTCTACTAAATGAGATAATTCAGATAAATCACTCAGCCCATAAATGCTCAATAAATGGGAATTATTCACACACTTTACTTCAGTTTGCATTAACATCAGAGCCACATAAGGGTCATTAACGTGCTTGATACGTGATGAACAGATTTGGAGAGTAAAAGAGTAGAAATAGTTATCCCATCTTGCCTCTTTCCCCCACCTGAGAGCACCACTAGTATTAATATAACTTTTGAATTTGAATTTTGAATCTATTAAAACCAGACTATTCTCAAGGACTTTTAAAATAACTGTCAACATTAAGACAGCTTTATATTACAGAAAAATTCCAAAGATAATAATTTCCCATTTACCTGACCCCCAACCTCCACAATCCCCTACTGTGAGTGCTGATCATGATATGTCAATTTGACTGAATTAAGAAATACTGAATGCATTGATAAAGCCCTCTTCTGGGTACATATGGGAGGATCATGGAGGTGACACCTTGGTTTTGGCCTTCCATCATCCAGAACTTCAAAATGCTAAATTACTTCTGTTTTAAGTTGTCCAGTGTGTGACATTCTGTTAGAGCAGCCTTGGAAAATGACTATATTGTCCTTTAGCTACTACGTGATGGAAATCATATTCAAAACAGGGTCTGTGCTGACCGTGTTACAGACCCCTTCCTAAGTGGCGAAATCATTGCAGTATTAGCAGAGATTTCTGTAACTATGAGTCTTCTGACAGTTAATAATGATTCCGTAGGCAGTGATCAAGAAACACAAGGACAGAAATAGGCTGGAAACTGAACTGGCTCAATTTGAGCAGCTAAGGTCAAAGTTAAGGCAGAATAAGTTCTTCAATCTTGTCTAATTCTAACTCAACCCTAGTCTGTGTTATTAATGACCTCCATGGGTGAAACAAATAAATAAGTAGATTGAGCTTCTCACTTGAATACCCAGTAGTGTTCTCTAAGAGCATCGTATGTGCAAAGCATCATGGTAGACAACAATAATGTGATCTTCATATTTTTAGTCTATTAGTACTAAGCATTATACTCTTTTAAAAGTCTTTTACTAGAATATAAACATTCAAAAAGTACTTTTTGGAAGACAGCCTAGCATTTTACACATAAGTGAGACTTGATTAACAAAGTTATCTTCCCCAGTAACAGGAAGATATAAGGAATAACTAGGAGAGGACAGAAGGAGTCAAAAGAAATACGAGTTGATCCTCAAAACATAGAATCTGGGGCCGGAAGCTTAGCTCAGTGCTTCCAGAGCATGCCTCGCAAGTGCAAGGTCAAATTCGATCCCCGATAACCACATATAATGCTGGGCGTGGTGACTCACGCCCACCAGCAATTAATACCACATACCATAGTGCCAGGTGTGATGGCTCACGCCTGTAATCCCAGCACTCGGGAGGCAGAGACAGGAGGATTGCTGAGTTCGAGGCTTGCCTGGGCTACATAGTGAGCTCAGAGCCAGCCTGAACTACAAAGCAAGACCCTGTCTCAAAAAAAAAAAAAAAAAAAAAACATAGAATCTGCTACACTTTCTAGACCCTGAGGAAAATGTCACAGCCCACAATTGTGTATATCTCTTAATGGATGACAAATAGAAAATATTTTCAAGGCACAGATGTGACAAGCATACTTCAGCTGGACTTTAATAAACTCAGAGATATGTAATATGTAAAAAGTACAAAAAAAAAGTCTTGAGCAATCTTAAGGGAAAGAAAAGCAACAGTGGTGCATCTCAAATGTATGTCTTCTTAAAATAAGCTTATTTTTAAAAAAATGATGTATACAGAGGGCTCTTGAGGTTAAACGGCCAAAGGCCAGCGTGACAAATAAGGCAATTTGGAAAGACATGGTGCCTCCAAAGAGATCATACAATGTTAGAGATGTTGTCGAGGAAATAGGAAGATGTGTACGGCAGGCTTTTGTTTTGTTTTGTTTTGCTTTGTTTTTCATTCAAATCGACTTTTCCTCCTCCTTTGTAATTTTTATTAGTAGTAGTACGTGTTTACAGTGCATAAGGATTACATTCATCATAAAGAATTGATACGTGTATATAGCACATCTTCGTTCTTTTTTTTTTTTCTTTTCATACCGGAAATCGAACGCAGGAAGGGCCTTGAGTTTGTCAGGCAGGCGCTGCTGCAGTTGCTGCTGCTGAGCCACCTTCCCGGCTCATCTCCATTTGTTTCATCCACTGCTCGCATCACTTGGCCTTCTCCCAATTTGCATAAAATTTATTGCCCTATTCCCATAATCTGTGCTTTTCTTACTCATTAATTTAGCTTAAAGGCAATTTACTTCAATGGTGTCATTTGTAACTAAAGAAACTGAGACTTAGAATGTTAGATTTCTCGAGCTGATCTTAGTGCTTTTGCTCCAAGTAAGACAAGAATTCTTCCAATCTCTTCTACTTTTCTACAGATTGAACTAATGCCAGGATATTATGCTGAAAATGATAACCATGAATTATATTTGTACAAAATTTTGTTTATAAAATTCTGGGCACAATATCATCAAAGAATGCATACTATTCCACCTCCGGGACACTTAATAATAATGTGTGATTACATTATTTTTATCCAAACAGGAACACTTTTGAAAAATGAAAGGAAACATGATTAACATTCATTCGGGAATGCTGGCAGTGTTCCAACCATCCTGGACTGTGTGGTTATTTGCTTTTCACCTAATTACAGAATGACAGAAGCCAGTTCCAAGTTAGGTTATAAAATGAAAATTCCTAAGCTAAATGGGCCAAGAGTTGGAGAGTTGTTTATTCAGATTCTAACCCCAAATGGGAAGACTCAGTGTGCTTTCTACCTTCAGGTTTCCAATTTGTGTACACGCATGCTTGGTGTAATTGTTCTCAGTTTCACTCATTCAATAAGGAAAACATTTATTAAGAACCAGAGATGCAATGATGGGAAGTAAAACTAGAAAAGTAAAGTCATCAGACTCAACTTATTCCATGTTATAAACACACTAGTAATTTTGCAAGTAAACAGACTGCTGCGTAGGTAATCTAGTTTAGTCAAAATGAACAAACAACTTAAAGTATTTTTTGTCTATGTTATCACTACTTCAAAAAGCTTCTTTCTTGACTCTGATTTGTTCTTTGCCACTTGTCCCTCATCGTGCCTGTAAATAACAAATGCATCTGCCTGTGATTCCATGGTGTATGCTGGAGACTTGGAGAACAGCTATTTCTGGGCCACTTATGGACTTAAATCTTTGTTTCTCTCTCAGAAACGATTTTATCCCCCAAGGAACATCTGGAGGCATTTTTATTTATCATAAGTGGAGGAAAGAATATCACTGGTACCTAGCGAGAGAAAGCCGAGAATGTAGCTAAAAGTCCTGCGACAGCAGTGGCAGACCTATGGCGAGTGTGCCACCGTGAACGTGCAGAGCCCCTCTGTTGGCACGGGGCCCGAATCACCCCAGCATCCCCCCAGCAGCTGAGCACTGGCTAACAGGGACACAGGGCACATGCACAGGTGCAGAAAGGAGTAAACGCCCAGTGATGAGGTCACAAGCCGTGACTCACTAGCCAGGACTTGTGTGAGCTTTGGCGTAGCCAGTCAGCGCACTGCCAAGGGTATCACTTGGATGGGCTGCAGTGCTTTCATTTCTATTAACACAAGATTTTAGCTTTGAGTTTTCTTATGCAAAATGGAAATTCAATATCTAAGATTCAGCAAAGACACATTCTGATTAAGAGACTGAGATTCTTTTAATGTTGTGCTGTCTGCCCAGCATATTTGAATTTGCAGCATCATATTTAGTTACTTTGAAGAATTAATGGAAACGAGAGCAAGGAGGTAGATATTCTCTTGGACTGGGTGTGGTTCTAGCAGCAGCCCTCATAAGGTACAAAGTGCACTTGGAGGCCTTTTTCAGAGCAGGCCAGAAGCTGGTGGTCAGTGAAGCACTGCCCACTGCAGAGGCGGTCAGTTGTTCAAGAGGAACCACAGCTGAGAATCACCGTGTTGATTCATGGAATATCCAATTCTTCAGTGTTGACTAATAGCCATTGTTGGTACAGGGATAAATTTGTATTGGGTGATTTATCTTTTAAAAATTTTGTGTTTGTGTAGACTCCAAGTCTTGAACACCAGAAAATGACTACAGCAAGAAAGAAAATCTGGGGCCAGAGATTTAGCTCAGTGGTTCTGGTGCCTGCCTAGTAAGTGCAAGGTCCTGAGTTCGATCCCCAGTACCACATACAACAATACCAGACGTGATAAGCCATGCCCACCAGCAATCAGTACCACATACCACAATGCTGGACATGGTGGCTCATGCCTGTAATCCCAGCAGTCAGGAGGCAGAGGCAGGAGGATTGCTGAGGTGGAGGCTTGCCTGGGCTACATAGTGAGCTCAGGGCCAGCCTGAACTACAAAGTGAGGCCCTGTCTAAAAAGAAGGAAAAAAAATCAGAAAATAGGTAACAGAAGAGACCTGGACAAATTCCTTTGGAGGAATGTACACAATGAGAAAGTGTTACATAATCTGTGTAGTGAAAGTGTTCTGTGTTGCACATGTCAGATGGCACTTGGATACGACAAAAAATGTTACTGAACTTGTTAAAATTGAAAGAAAATGGTTTTCTTGAAGGGAAATTGAGGAAATAACATCTCACATACTTTATTTTTTTGCAACTATCTTTCTAACATCATCTGACAGCTACCAGCCTTCAAATTTCACTATGCATAGAACAACAGGTAAGCTCCTGTCTGAAACAGATTTTTTTTTTTTGAGACAGGGTCTTACTTTTTAGTTCAGGTTGGCCCTCAGCTCACTATGTAGCCCAGGCAAGCCTGGAACTCAGCAATCCTCCTGCCTCTGCCTCCTGAGTGCTGGGATTACAGGCGTGAGCCACCACTCCCAGCCTGAAATGGATTTTTATCAAAATGGCTATGTTATCTGGGAGTAATTCAGTTTCCTGTGATTTCCCAGACAAAGATATAATTATTCAACACACCTGTGAGATGCCACTTAACAGAAATGCCAGTGAGGATCGAATAGTGTACATGGCAAATGATGGCAGTGAGCAACTCACCTATGACTTACAAATGGTGACTCCATATGCTTGGTTGAAAGTACAGATATAAATAATCATGTAAGACTAGCAGTAGTTTTGCATTATGCTGTTGGTAACATCATAAGGAAGAGCTGGTAAAACCAGTCTCTTTACCTGGAAGAAATGAAGAGATAGATAACTACAAAGAAGACATAAAACCAAAACAAGTGGTTTTAATTACTAGTGATGGAGCACATGGCGTGGTGGGGGCTTGTGGTGTCAGATAGTTCTTAAAGGAGCAAAATACTGAGTTTTTCAATTTCATTTTACTCATGTCAAGAAGCTCTTTGTGTCAGGAAAAATGGCAAAAATTAGATGATATCCTCAGAGATATCACAAAAATGGTGAATTACATCATGGCTCATGTTCTTAATTTTTGACAGTTTCAAGGACTTGTTGATGAGGTGCACGCACCATGTAATGCTTGACCTATGTACAATAATGTCCAGTGGCTGAGCAGAGGATGACCCCTGAGGAGACTGGTAGCTGGCCTGGACTAAATTAGCCTGTTGATGAGTGAAAAAGGCAGGGACATTCACAGTTCACTGATATCTCCTGGCTTAGCAGTTTTTGTTTTGTTTTTGCAGATTTTTACATTACATTTCAATGTGCTGAACAAAAACACTATAAGGTGTAGAGAAAATAGCAGAAAGGATGCTTTATGATATCAAATCAGTTGAGAAAAATGCAAGTTTTAGAAAGAGACTTTGAAGGTGAGAAGCTGAAATATTTTCCAAGTCTTAAAAAGTCATTAAGTAAATTCAGCATTTACAGGCAATCCTATAAGCCACCAGGACACTTATAACTAATTTTTTAATCGATCTCAATTGGTACATTTTATATGCACAACACAATCACACATAACATTGAAAATTTGTACTAGTATACAACATGACTTCATTCTCATCTTTCCCCTTTCCCTTGTCGACCCTAAAACTTCCTCCCCCATATACATAAGGGTTGTTTCCTTCTTTACCATCACATTTTTTCTTTCCCTCCATTACTGATCCCTATGCCCTTTTCCCTTTGAATATTTTCTATTTCACAATATCTATCATGCATTATTTTCTAGCACTGTAGCAACTGCGAAGAGACAGAAATAGATTTTTACAGTCCCGTAAGATGGAGACACTGTTTTCTTTGCCAGATAAAGCCAATCTTGCAGAACTTCATCTTTCCTTCATATACTGGTTAGACATAGGAAATCTAGAAATACTGCAATTTCAGGAAGGCTCTATCAACAGAAATAAATTCTATGCCCTGCGTGCAACACTTGAGAAGAAGAGTATGAAGGGAAAACAAAAGACAGCACAGTTGGTGATTCTGAGAATTAAATCCTTGAGGTGTGGAAATCTCTGCTAAACAATTTCAAATCAATGAAAGCACCTGGCATTGTCTCTCTCATGTCGTTTAGGTCACTTCATTCTTGTGGGCAGCTGTTTGCAGCTTTGACTTATAATAAACCTCCTGTAAGAAACAGACTAACAGACAACCTGAGTGCTACATGTGTTTCTCTCAAAATCATAAAGCATGAGCTGCGGTTGGAGGAGTTCTTAGCATACACACAACAGCAAAGATCACATTAACTCTCCAAAACCATGCAAACTTTAACCTTCATATTAATGATTGCTCTTTGTATAAATTCTGCTACTGTTTTCTAAGAAGAAGATGTTACTATTTCAATTTTTTTTTCTAAACTGAAGCCTCACTATTTGGATTTAATCATAATGTTGATGCTTTGTAATAAATAAGTGGCTTTTGGGTTGTCGTTTGGGCACTCAGTATCTAAAAAGTTCATCGTCGTGTCCTACAGTGAAAAGAGTAGACTTTCAGAGCAAAGAAATAACTAGCCCAAAATATCTACAGTGCTAAGAACTTGTTGGATGAAGACACATTTTTTTACACTGTGTAACACTTTTCAAAGAACATCTATAAACAGCCCAACAACGTATTTCTTTGCGTCTGAGAGTGAAGAAAAGTAACTGTTGATCCCAGGTTGAATATAACATAAATAATGACTTAGCACTTACTGAGAAATCTATTGGTCATTAGTCTAATATGAGTCAGATCAGTTTTCTGCCTTATGATGGCAAACGTTTCCCAAACTTCTTTACAGAGTGACTCCTAGGAAGTTTCAGAATTCAGAGGCACTCGCAGGAGACTGAGGGGTAGATTCAGGATATATTTCCACATTTTGTGTACTCCAAGTTTGATCTCCACAAGGATCGTGTACTTTTCCTGGATTCAGCAGCTTCTAGAAAGCCTCAGCTCCTTGACTTTGTTAACATGAATTCTTTCTCTTGCCTTCCAGTTCTACGGGATGGTAGCACCTTCCCGCTCTTTTTAGTCTCTGAATTTCTTTGGAGTCCTTTTAACCTCCCAGCACTTCAACCATACTTGTAAATAGTTCCCTCAGGTTTAATTTCTCTGCCTCTGTCCCAATTGTTCTAAACCCTTGGCATATAGTAATGCTCTAACACATATAATACTTTTATGAGGCAGCCACTATTAGTTCCCTGTTTCAGAAAGGAGAGAAGCAAATTAAACAGGATTAAGTAGCTTATCCACAGTCCAACAGTAAAAGCAGTAGTTGTAAACAAGGCCGTCAAGTCTAGAGTCTAATCTCTTAACTACTAAATTGTATTATCTCTCAGCAAAATCAAGTCTTTCAGCGTTGACTCCAAATATTTCTAACTGAAGGATTTTTCCCCTAACTCTGAGCACAGGGTCACTGATGTCCTGCCAAATGTCTCTGGTGATGCTTCTATTTTTACTAGAGGAGGTTGTCAAGAAAAGTGCTACAATCCTTATGTTACCATCCACGAACTCAAAGATCCAGTTCTCTTTTTAAAATTTTACTAGGACACATTTGCATTATAGAGTAATGAGTTTTTTTCGGTATATGCCTACAATACTTCAGATATCTTCACTCTAATTGCGTTCTTTTTTAATTGTCTCCATAGGCTTCTTATCAGGGGCTCCTCCACTGGTTTCTCTGAATCCTAATACTGTACTCAGTGTTTCCATAGGTGCTTCCTGCTGTAGTTTTGCTTCCCGTCTCATGTCTGTCGTTTGTCATGCACATTGGTACCTAAAGACAAATCGGAGATAGAACACCCAACACATTGGTTATACTAATGATGGATACATATTTGCCAGAAAAGCTCAAGCATCCTTCCCAATACAGCACCATTGTAGATACACATTGCCTGTGCAATGGAATTCTGTAAATATATTATCTATATTTTATTTCTATATATTTTTTCTTCATTATTTGAAATTCTATTTCCTTCTCCTTACTCCTAATAAAATCTTACTCGTCTAGCTTAAGTACTGTCTCCTCTGAAGATTTTCTATGACTCTACCTACTATAGAATCAATTATTTCCTACCTTTTGCCTCAGATCAGTTTGTTCACCTCTCTGATCCAGTCTTCAGTGGGTGTGTGTCTAATTCTCAAAGTTGACAGTTAGAAAGCAAACTTTTGCTTTTTTGTTTTCTGTCACCTAAATCATGTTCAGAAAATTTGTAAGTGTAATCTCTGCAGACACCTGTGAGATCTGTATAACAAACTTAGAATTCAGATGATGAAAAGCAAGTAACACTTCATGCATGCTAAGCAAATGAAGCGCTCTTCCCTATACACTTGGATTTTGTTTTTTAACTTGATGTATATTATAAGTAGGAGATATGATTGTCCTAACAAGTAATTTGTACCTTTGAGGCCAAATTCTAACCTGAAATTGTCTGTGACAATGGGCAAATTTACTTGAACATCTATTTTTCCTTTTTCTTTTTTCTTTTTGTTCGTTTGTTAGTTTTTTGAGACAGGATCTTGCTTTGTAACTCAGCTCACTATGTAGCCCAGGCAAGCCTCGAACTCAGCAGGCCTCCTGCCTCTGCCTCCCGAGTGCTGGGATTACAGACATGAGCAACCACACCCAGCACGTGATATATGGTACCGGGGATTGAACTTGGGATCTTGTGCTTTCAGGCAGACACTGGAACCACTGAGCTACATCCCTGGCCCAATTTTTCCTTTTTCTTATAGACAACCATCATGAGACTTTATTGTGAGAAAGTGTGACTGAATGAAATAGATGCAATCTTGGAAATATGCTTACTACAAACTATTCAGTAGCATTACTGAATCAGCAATAGATTATAAATCTATTTATAATCTATTTTATTTATAATCCATTCTATGTATAATCTGTTTTTTAATGGGAATCATTGTTTTTATGGTGTATGTTTGAGCTACATAACAGTTAACAATCATTTTAGAGACATAGTATATACAAAAATAAAAAATGCATTCTTGATCATTTTCTGTTTACCCTTCTTCCTGTACTCTAATTCTTACTTTCCCTGGTCCTCTTTTTGATTTCCAAAATCTACCTCTATGTTTCCTACAACCTTTTCTTTATTTTACTCGACAGTGTGTTTATATTTTGGATTTCTCACATAAGAGAAATCATGATATATAGCTTTTTCTGTGTCTGACGTTTCACTTAACACATGATCTCCAGATGCATCCATTATCCTGAAAATGACACACTTTCGTGCTTCTTTATGGCTAAATAAAATATTATGTATAGACGTAAATGTACTTTCACTGTTCATATTTGCCAGCTGTTGTTGTTTTGTTGTTTTCTTTTGTTGTTTTCTGTGCTCTTGTTAGCTATTCTGACTGGGGTAAGAGGAAATCTCAGAACTGTATTGACTGACATTTCTCTAATAACTAAAGATTATTTTAAAAATAAATATAGAAAGATATCTTGGCCTTTGGAGTTCTTTTCTATTTGCCTTTTTTATTGGATCCTTTATCTTCGTTGGGATACATTCTTTCCAATTTTTGTGTATTCTATATATTTGTTCTCCATCAAAAGAATAGTTAACAAACATTTTTCCCATTCTGTACCTTATTTTGTTGTTTCCTTAACTGCGCAGAAAATTTGATGTAATACCATCTTATGATTTTTATATTATTTTCTGGACTATTGTTGGCCTTCAATGGAAATTCCATTAAATCTATGTATCACTTGGGATAATGTGTCCATCCTAATGATGTTATTTCTACCTCTCCAGACACAGGCGGTCTTTCCATTTTCTGACATCCTCTTTAATCTCTTTCATCAAAGCTCTATAATTATACTACAAAGATCTTTCAAGTCATTGGTTAGAGTGACTCCTAAGTATTTAAAATTTTTATGTTATCATGATGAGAATTATTTCCTTGACTTTTATTTCAGTGGATTAGTTATTGGTGCATAGGAATGCTACTGATTTTTGTGTGCTGACTTTGTAGCTTGCCACTTAACTGACTCTGTTAATTCACTGTGAGTCTTTTGGTGTTTTTAATATGAAATCTTATCTGCAAATGAAGATAATTTGACCTCCACCTGTTTCTATCCCTGTTCTTTCTTTCTCTTTCTGGAAGCCCTAGTTAAAATTCAAGTACTATACTGAACAGGAGTGGTGATAGTAGATGTTCTTATTTCATTCCTGATTTTAGAGGGAAAGATTTCAATTTTTCCCTTTCAGCATGTTATTGTCCTATGGATTTATAATATGTGGCTTTTATCAGTTTGAAATAAAGTCTTCTTACATAGTCCTCGATATTTTTATCATGAAGAGTTGTTGGATTTTGTCAAAAGTTTTCCTGCATCTATTGAGATAATCATGAAATTTGTATTCTTGATGGTTTATTACTTTCACTGAATTATGTAAGATGAACAATCCTTGCATCTTTGAGAATGGTGCCAACTTAGCCAATATGTGTCATTATTTAAATGATTTGTTGATTCTGTTTGAAGATATCTTTTTTTGCCAAGATAGTTTCTCCCTTTGTCATCCAGGCTGGCCCTAATTCAGTGGTTAAACCCATTTTCTGACCTCAGACTCCTGAAGAGTTAGTACTACAGTCACTCCCCACCATTTCTGACTAAGTATTTCTTCACAACTGAGGTCGTCACAGGTGTTCATAGGGAAAGGTGTTGATGAGGTTCTGTTAGTGGAAGATTGTTATGTACTATATTACATTTTTGTGTATGTTTGTGTATGAATATGTGTGTTATAAATACATTTTCTTCTATAAAAGACTTTTTTGGGGAAATCTGTTGCTATGGTCAACAACTGGAGAAAGTTGAGGGGCTGACAAAAAGGACTTTTATACCATATCCTCTGTAACCTTTGAATTTTTTACCTTGAACATACTTTGGTTTTTTAAAAATAAGTGGGTCTGGGGCCAGAGATTTCGCTTAGTGGTTTTGATGCCTTCCTAGCAAATACAAGGTCCTTCGTTCAAAAAAAAAAAAAAAGACCCTATTTCAAAAAAAGAATAATAAATTAGAGAATTTATAACTAAATGGATGCACATGGAGGCCATACTCATAAATTAAACAAATACAACACACATGTTTTCTTTATACCATACCATGCCACTTGTCTAGTGTGAGAAACTGAAAGTGGAAATGAGATCCAGAATGTACAATAGACATTTCAAAGTGGGAAGAAAATCTTCGAAGGGGAAGGGGAACTGGGGCAGGAGGAGTGGAGAAAAGCAAAGAAGAGAAAGAAGAAATGTGAAAGTAAAAAAAAAGACAAAAATGCAGCAAAGCTGATGTAAATGGTGTAGTGGAGGGACAGGACGGAAGGCAAGGGAATGAGAAAAATAATCAAGATATACCATCTACAGGTACAGATTCTCAATGATGAATGTGAAAACAATGTATACATAAATATACCAATAAAGTCAAATTAAAAAACCAGCAAAATTGGAGACTTCAATATCCTACTTTTAATAATGGATAGAACAATTAGGTATAAAGTCAACCCAGAGGAGCTAGAAAACTTGAACAACACTGTCAGGCATGTTTACCTGAGTATTATTAGAGCTAAGTCACATCTATAGATATACCCAACCAGAGCAGAATATACAAGTGTTCATCGAGTATTGTTCAGCATAGAATATGCTACTTTACAAAATAAATCTCACAACTTTAATAGTACAGATAACATGCAATATGTTGGCTCGCTAAAATAGAATACAATTAGGTAACAAAACATGAAAAAAATGTGGAACTTAAGTAGCATGTTTTTAAGTAATGAAGAGATGAAAAATCTTTAAAATGTGACATGAGTAAAAATGAAAACAATGTAACAAACATATGAGGCAGTGAAAGTAATCATTACAGGGAAATGCATGCTACGAAAGGCTATTTTAAAACAGATCATAGCTTTCTAAATTAAGGCACAGGTAAAAGAAGGCTAAATTAAACCTAAAGGAAGCAGAGAAAAGAAAGAGTTATTAGATAAGAAATTATTGAAATGGAGAATAGAAAAAGCAATGGAACCAATAGCTGTTTTTTTTTTCAAAATGAACAAATCCTTAGCTCAACTCATCGAGAAAAAAGAGAAGATTCAACTTACCAGAATTAGAAATGAAATGCCATACATAACCAGGAACCACAGAGAAATAAAGAGATTTATAAATACTATAATAATTATAAGTAAATAGACCACTAGATGAAATGGACAAACTCTTAAAAATGTACCAACCTGGGCCGGAGGGTTAGCTCAGTGGTTCTGGCGCCTGCCTCGCAAGCGCAAGGCCCTGAGTTTGATCCCAAGTAACCACATACAATGCTGGGCGTGGAGACTCACGCTCACCAACCATCAATGCCACATACCACAGTGCTGGGTGTGGTGGCTCACACCTGTAATCCCAGCACTCGGGAGGCAGAGACAGGAGGATTGCTGAGTTCGTGGCAGCTCGCCTGGGCTACATAGTGAGCTCAGGGCCAGCCTGAACTACGAAGCGAGACCCTGTCTCAAAAAAAAAAAAAAATGTACCAACCTTCTGAAACTAACTCAAGAATAAACCAATGATCTAAATAGATCTAAGTAGTAGAGAGACTGTAAAGAAAGAACGCACTATCCACAAGGAACGACCCAGACCCAATGTTTCCTATGTTGAATTCCTACCAATATATAAAGAACTGATAACAATTTCCACAATCTCTTTCCCCAAAATGAATGTCTCCAAATTCCTTATATAACACTGTTAACCAAATACTCAAACCAAACAAATGTATCTCAAGAAAATATGGATATGGGCACAGAAATCCGCCCCCCAACTCGAAAACTGAATCCACCAAAATGCTTACATAAGTAAGCAATATTTATCCCAGGAAGGTAAATTTGGTTTAACATTCAAGAATGAACTCATGTAATACAAATACAAATTTCTTAAATACTTCTTGTTTTCTTTAAGTTGTGCTCATTTTGTCTTAGCTTTTTCTCTGGTTGTGATATAGTTTTTTTTTTGTAGAAAAGAATACAAACCAATATGATACAAAGAAGAAAATATAACATCTTTGAGTGAGTCTGTTATAATCTTTCATTACATCCTGACAGATTCGGTTGTTCATACATTAATTCGCTCCCTCAAACTTAACTGGTATTACTCAGCCATCAACAAGTGTCTCCAGACTACTTCTAATGTAGTAGCAGTACGAAGGTCTCTAAGAACCTTTTTAAGGAGTATGTAATATGAAGAAGTGACATTGTGAATTAATATCTGGTTAACTTCCCCTGTTACTAAAAACAGATTTATTTTACATATTACTAAACACTTCAGATCAAGGAAGTATGAAAATTGAAATAAAATAGAAAATGGCCACCAACAGTGTTCACAGACAAAACAGGACATATACAAAACCCAAAGGTGTAGTTCCTGACAACAATGCCAAAATGCAAGTGCTGAATGTTGGGCGGTGGTGACAGAGGCTTGAAGAGGGCCATGTGGCAGGTGATAGTAGCAAAGGGCCACTACTGCTTTGTTTTCACGGTTAATTAGCCCTCTACTAGTTGTAAGAGTCCTTGAATCTACAACAGAAACATTGGTTCTCAGAAACACTCGTGCTTTCTTTTAGCTAAAAAAATATGCTCTATAAAATTGAATTTCCTTGAGAAAACTATAATATTTTTGAAAGGAAAAACATAAACACCCTAAGGCTTTCCCTACCAATGATCAAATAACAAGAAGATTATTTGAACTAAAAGGTAATATCACTGTTTGTCAGAGAGTAATTTAGAAGGAACTTTTCCCCTACTGTTATCCCTAGAATTGGAAAGTAGCAGAAAAATGTCACTGGGAGAGGTGTTTAGTAAACTTGAGCTTTAAAATTAAGTTGAAAATATTTGGAAATAGCTTAGGATAATGTCAATGTCAGCTGAATGTCAAGGAGAAAAAGGATTAATCAAAACAATAATTCAGCATAATTGAATTTTAATCCTTTCAAATTATTATATTGGTTTCATATATGTAGGTTCTGAATTCCATGCAACCATGTTGTCTTTTTTCCTAACAATCAACTTATTATTAATTTCAGGCTTTGACTTGAATTAACAAATGGTTATGAACATTAGCTGTTCCAGCCAGGGAAGAATGACAAGTATTGTGAAAAGATGTTGCTACATTTGCTACAGATGGTCCTAATTTTTCTTTATAATAAAGAAAACAGTATGGCAACAATAATTATTATGAAAGTATTACATATGAATAATGTCAGAATTAGGCTGAACACAATTCAATAATCTTCGTGTTATATACAATATTTATGTAAAACTTTTTCTTTTTCCAGTAAACATGTATCTAGATTTTAAACAACAGATGAGCTTTGATTTTTAGCAATGATCAGAGGACATTAATGAGAAACATTTGCCTTTGTCATGAAAACCATATTGGTTTTAGGTTTAAAACAAAGTATGCTATAGTTTAGAAGATAAATATATATATATATATATATATATATATATATATATATATATTTCAGTTATTTAAATTGTGTTTTATAATATAAAATAAATTTAACCAGGAGATGGAGTAGATTAGAAGGAGAAGTCTCAAGGGGATATTTTAATTTTTTACAACAAAAGAGTGGGGCATATGGCCTTTTACTACCAATGAAGGAGGTATAATGAAAGGCTATCGGCCAGGGTGTGCATGTCATCTGGGAGCTTGTTAGAGCACAGAGTGTCAGACACCGGCCCAGACCTGCTGAATCAGAATGTGCAGCTTAACAAGGTCATGTGACAGCTACGTGTGTTTGAATACCTCTAGTTAAAGTATCCTTCCCTGGCAGTATCTTTAAGAACTCTCTACATGCATAGTAATCTGCTAGGTGAAGGACTCTACCTTTCATTTGCTTTAACGTATAATATTCCAATGTTACACTTAAACAGTTCAAGCCTTCAGCTACAAAAGCATAGAACTTCTGTGTAATTATTGGACAAAAGGACATAATGTGTACAGGACCGGGACCTCTACTTCCTGTAGCTCTGAGCTATAGAAGTGATGTCTATTACACATATAACTAAGCAAAATTTTCCAATGAAACATCATTAAGTAATTAAATTCTTTGATTTCTGTATTTAGTTTTTGGTTGTAAGTTTTAAACGGATCTCATGGGGAGGCCAGTGTTTAGAAGCATTTGCATCCCAAGAATGGGGATGTTATCTGCCCCGGGGGAGAGGACATTCAGTACTTCTGAAATATCTGCACCTTTGACTGCAAGGACATTTCTGGCATGGCAGTATTTATTCAGCCTGCCTGAGATTCTTCTTTATCTGGATACAAATCTATAATAAAAAATGAGCTTTAAGGAAAAACTTAAGTTATGCTTGTGCAGATTCGAGAACTTGGCATTCAGTGGTCATTGAAGAGCTGCTGATATACTTAAAGGGTGGACTTGTCATTAAATACAGAACCACAGAGAGAATATTAAGCTAAATATTCTAAACAAATATTAACAGATCAGATGGTGTCACTAGGCATCATGCAACTGACAACTTGGATTTATTGATATAATTTATTCTCAAAATAAATGATCAATATATTACTTAAATGGCACCTTAGTCCTCCAGAAACATTTCATTTGTAGCATGATGGGAATGGGGGGGGAGATGCCATGCAAATATTGGGGCTTTGGTCTTAAAATTTAAGAAATTTTCTCAACACTGATTTAACTTTTTTTCCCAAGGAATACCATCTGCTAAACACCTTCCATCTTCCCAATACTCTAAAAATTGAAACAATGAAGCTAATGTAACAGTGACTTGTTAAAGGTAGCATTTTCTAAAATAAACATTTTCCTGCCAAAGAATTCCAAGAACACACTTTTAGTTGAACAAGTTGATTTTATGGGTATTAAAGTAAGAGAAAATAAACCCCAGTGTGGGCCTATTCCATAGAAAGGTTTTGTCAGCTGAATGTTTGTGTCTACCCAAACTGTAAGTTTTAAAATCCTAACCCTAATGTGATGGCAGTTGGGGACAGGCGTTTGAAGGGTAACTAAAATTAGATGAAGTCATGAGAATAGGACCCATATGATGACATTAATATCCTTCTAAAAAGAAAACACTTGCTCCCTCCCTACCCTCACTATGTGCAGGCACAATGGAAGGAAAGATGAGAGTCTTTACAAACCTGTTGAGGCCACCAGCCCAACTTCAGACTTCCAGTCCATGAACTATAAGAAAATGAATTTCCTTTGTTTAAGCTAACCATTCTATGGCTTAAAAAATGATCAACCAAACAGACTTCCCAAGGACATCACAAAGAGCCTATTACAACATTAGAGCTTTGGTTGAGTGACTTGAAAAAAGAAAGAAGGAGATAACTGAAGACTGAAAACTATCAGAAGATTGAAACAATTTCATCGTGTACCTCCATAAATAGGGCACACAGAAGAGAGAAACTCACGCCCTTCTTTGAACACAAGTCCAGCTTCTTAACTACAATGAGTGCCTAGCTATATCTGACCAGTTCCCAGATTTCACGAGTTGACTTTTTTTTCCACTAACAAAAAAATTGTTTTCTAGATGCTTTGGAAGAATTGTGTCTTCCAATCATAAAATATATTTTACTATAATAAAAGTATTTTACAGCTGGAAATTTAGTTCAGCAGTTCCAGAGTCTGCTTAGCAAGAGCAAGGTCCTGCTTCTATCCCTGGTAACCGCATACAATACTGGACATGGTGACTCACACCCACCAGCGATCAGTACCACATACCACAATGCTGGGCATGGTGGCTCACACTTGTTATCCCAGCATTTGGGAGGCAGAGGCAGGAGGATTGCTGTGAGTTTGAGGCTTGCCTTGAGCTACATAGTGAGCTCCAGGCCAGCCTGAACCACAAAGTGAGACCCTGTCTCCAAAAAAATTAATTTAAGCTCCCTAATTCATCACGAAGGAAGAATTAAATGGATAAGACCATCAACAGAGAATCATTAAGTTGATGCTGATATCTTTCTCTTGTCTCCTCGCTTGCACTGAAATAGTTTCAATAAAAGGAAGTTTTTACCTATCTGAGATACTGCATTTCATAAAGTGAACAACTGAGATACACTCAGATTTCTTGTGTTTTCCATCCATTTGTTCTCTTTGTGCTTTTTGGAACAACAAAGAACATAGTATGTTCCAAGCAAAGTATTCTAATCAAGGAAAATAAACACACAAGTTTAATTTAAAATAAAAATAACTTTTTGAACAGACCACAACAGGCACTCTCAAAGGCTTTCCTTCAACAAGGAATATTTCCATCCTACTGAAGCAAAATGAACTACTTATTTGCATTTTCCATAGTTATTCCATCTCTCATTTCTATATATCACTAAATATCTTTCCTATTTTTTTCTTCTGGAAAATCAGCTTTCTCCGTTTTAATTTCACTCATTACATCAGCTGGAAGATTACTTTGGCTTATTAATGTACTAGATTCAGCAGAAAAGGACATTCTATCTCTAAAGATATTTTATCTTAGTAGCTTATGAACACGTAAGGCACTTAAGTCTTCAGCCAGTTCAAATTTAGGGTAAGAGAATCTGATTGATCAGTTCAACCCATGATTTTTCAGCCTCTCTGTTAGGTTTTCAGTTTGATCCAGTCCTTCTACTTCTTTGTAGTTCTAGGTAAGGGTCAGCACAGTGTTGATTTCAGACGTTAACTCAAAGCTCACATACTTAATTGTGTACGTGACAGATTAGGGAACAACAATACACTTCCCAGGAAAAGAAATACAAATACATGAAAAGCAATGTACTTATTTATAATACAAGTATAAAAATAAAACTGCAAAGTAAGGCCATTTGCACTTGAAAATTGTGAAGGATAAAAATGTTACACATGTTAGACAATCTAGTGTGTTAGTGAAGCTGTGAGGAAACAGGCTTCTTCATACATTTTTGGGGCATGTGTTTTAGCAAAGTTTCTGTAAAGACCAATTTAGCAATATGTCCTTGATTTAAATTTTACCAAAAGGGAATAAAGGCATGGTCATAAGATAAAAACTATGTAAAAAATAATAAACAAAAAACATTTAATGTGCTGATGAAGATTTTATATTTGTTTTTAAGTGAAAAAGAAAGCATTCCACCTTTCTGCCATCTTTCCTCATTAAAAAATAAAAGTACATGGAAGAATCTGGACTTTGCTACACTGACAGAAGAGGGCACCATTAAACTAAAAATTTTGTTAATTAATTACCATGGACCCACAATATGGATTGGACACAAATGAATCAATGCAAAGACATTGTAGCAAATCAAATGAAATTCAGAATCAAAATACCTGGCTTGCTGGAAATTTGTCTTCCCAAAACATCATAAAGCAGAAGAAAGTATGACTTTTAAAACTCCAAACCTGGCTTAAAATTCTTAAACAATTATTTGCAGCAAAAACACTAATGACAAAATGTAAAAAAACAGTAAAAAAAAAACAAAAGGGATTGACTAAATCCTAGAAACAAGTAAAAAGAGAAAATTATCACAGTTGTGAATAATAATTACATAGTTTCTAAGAGAGGGTAGACTCAAATGAACATTTTAAGATACATTAAAGCAGAAAAAAGGAGAAGATAATGACAAGTGACACCGAAGAAGAGAAACACAGAGAAAGTAGCTGAAATGGAAGACAGGCAAAGAAGGAACGTGTATTATTTGCAGTCCCTGAAGAGGAAAAAAGAGGCAGTGGAATGAAGCTATACAAAAAAATTATAATCCAAGAATTCTTCATAAACAAAGAAAGATCTAAACCTACACATATACGCCTTAGGCATGTGGAAAAATGGAACTGAAGTTGTCAACCAGAGATATAGCCTGGAAACACTCTTAGACTTTCGAGTGTAGAAAAGAATGTTCGGAAGGCTTCCTAGAAAAAGTATCAAATGATTTACAAGTGACTAAAAATAGATGAAGTCAGACTTAAAGCAACATACAAAATACAAAAACAAGAGAGCTAGGGTGTAAAGTATTTTTGAATTGGGAAGAAATTATTAACCAGCGACTTTGTACTTATATCTTTAAACACAGGAAAATCAGAGTATACTAGAGGATGGGCTTTTATTCAAATAGAGAAGAATGAAGAATCTTCAGCACTGGGTGTGAGGTTAAGCAATGCATTTCTTCTTCATATATATAGATATAGAGATATGTATGGATGTATAATATGTGTGTGAAGCAATTAGAAATATAATGTAGAAATATCTGTATGTTTTTGCAGTGTAGAGAGAGAGAGAGGAAGAGAATAAATGAGACATAAAGGTAAACAGTAGCCCTTGATAGGAAATTTTATATATAAGAGCTAAAAGAACTATTAAAAATGAAAATTCAGGGCTGGAGATTTAGCTCAGTGGTTCAGGTACCTGCCTCACAAGCACAAGGTCCTGAGTTCGATCCCCAGTAACCACATAAAATGCTGGGCGTGGTGACTCACACCCACCAACTATCAACACCACATACCACAGTGCCAGGCATAGTGGCTCATGCCTGTCATCCCAGCACTCAGGAGGCAGAGACAGGAGGATTGCTGAGTTTGAGGCTTGCCTGGGCTACATAGTGAGCTCAGGGCCAGCTGAACTACAAAGTGAGACCCTGTCTCAAAAAAAAAAAAATCGAAAACTCAAATAGTAACAAGCAACAAAAAATTGAAAAGAATATTTGTAATACATAACCAGAAAAGGTTAATGCCTCTAATTTATAAATAACTCTTAAAATCGAGATGACAAATGTCAAAAGCCTGATAGAACAATTTGCAAAAGGAGATATAAACATGATTCTTAAATATGTGAAAAGCTACTTGGTCTCACTCATAACACAGAATGTAAATTGAAACTACATAAAGCTATTTTTCATCTTTCAGTTTGGGAAAAATAACAAGTATGGCAATGTATTTGTTGAAATTATATATGATCTAGCACTTTCATACACCGCTAGTGGGACGACCTCAAATGTGTGCATTGGTACAGACTTAAAGAAGGGACTTGACAGTATCTAACAACCCTGACACCTTATCTAGGAATTTATCCTGAAGTTACACATCCAACAATTCAAAAATACATATGCAAACATTTACTCATTCCTGCATCACTTGTAACTGAAAAATGTTCGGCACAACTTCAAAATACCTAATGTGGCACAGGGATTAAACAATTACAAAATATTCCTCCAGAGAAGTACTGTGTGTGGAGTACTATACAGCTGTAAAAAGGAACGAGTAAGGTCTATAAATGAATATAAAGTGACTATAGTCCATTTTATGTGAAATTTTTAAAAGCCAAGTAAGACATGTGCAGCATATACAGATTTTTCTTTAAGAAAAATAATAGAAATTCATGTGTATTTTTTTACTATGCAAAGCAAACTATTGAGAACATAAACCAAAAATGAAGCATGATCAGGGACAAAGATGAATGAGGTTTAAAAAAAATAGGAGTGAGGTTTTAAAGCAACTGGGAGAGAGGAAATGAAACCAAATGCATAGAGATAGGCAAAAGGGAAGACAATTCTGTAGCTATCCTATTTACATAGTTCTAACCTTTAGTACCAAAAGGATGTTTCATACATTAAACATGTAAAAATTTAAAATTAAAACTAAAAACATTAACGAATAAATTCAACCAGGTTGAAAGAAAACCAAAATGGAATACCCACAGAAACCAATGAGCCTGATTTATTCTATATGAAAAAGGTAACTGTGTGGCTGGATGTGGTGGCACACCTCTATTTTCCTAGAATTTGGGAGGCTGACACAGGAGGGTCTCCTCCAATTAGAGTTCAACCTTGTGGGGAGCCAGCAGGAGCCAGGAAGACAGCAAGCAGAGTTGTAAAACTGCCTTCTACCTGATAAGCCAAGATGACAGAAAGCAGACTCGTAAAACAGCCCCCTAGCTAGTATGCTAAGATTGTGTTAAAGCAAACCTAGAAAGTAAGATAAGGATAGACAAAGCCTGCGGTAGGAGTCTTCCCCCCTCTGTAAAATTCCCCCTTTACTCCCTGCCCTATATATGTTACCGCTCTACTTGCAATAAACGAGACTTGATCAGAAAGCCTGTCTTGTCTCCATCCTTTTGCGCCCTCCTATTCCTCCCCTTGGTTTCCAGGTACGGGCTCCTGTTGACTGTCCCGCAGGCCGGGACACCACCTCAGGTACTCAGTGAGCTCAAAGACACCCTGAGCGACGTAGCAAGACCACGTCGCGAACAAAACAAAACAAAGATAATTACATGAAGTGTTACCAAAGGATAAGTCAAAGAACTTTGGAACATTGACTATTGATTTTATACCATTTGTAGGTTTGCTTTTTATTGGTTTTATAGTTTATCAATTCTTGGACTATCTGAAATATGTTGTAGTACAGAACAAGTAATTATGAGAAAAGGGTTTTCTGTCAGAAAAGCAAGATACACATAAGGGGGAAAGTAGAATGAAGTCTTTGGTTTTACATTAAAATTTGTCACATCGGGCCGGAGGGTTAGCTCAGTGGTTCCGGCGCCTGCCTCGCAAGCGCAAGGTCCTGAGTTCAATCCCCGGTAGCCACATATAATTCTGGGCGTGGAGACACGCCCACCAACAATCAACACCGCATACCACAATGCCGGACGTGGTGGCTCACGCCTGTCATCCCAGCACTCGGGAGGCAGAGACAGGAGGATTGCTGAGTTCGCGGTGGCTTGCCTGGGCACCATAGTGAGCTCAGGGCCAGCCTGAACTACAAAGCGAGACCCTGTCTCAAAAAGCAAAAAAA
>PVIC010004721.1:0-52952 GCA_004025085.1 Thryonomys swinderianus | reverse complement strand
ATCCTCCTGCCTCTGCCTCCCATATTCTAGAATTACAGGCGGGAGCCACCATGCCTAGCACTGTGGTATGTGGTACCGATTGCTGGTGGGTATGAGTTATCACACCTGGTATTGTTGTAGGTGGTTACTGGGGATCAAACCAGGGACCTTGTGCTTGCTAGGCAGGCACTGGAACCATTGAACTAAATCTCCGGCCCCTAGCCATAGGTTCTTGATATCATCAAGTATATGGACCAAACTATTTTCCTTAATTATGATTTCTTGAAACTAGACCTTGTGTCTGATTGATTAAATTTACTCATACCATTTTGTAGTTTGTAAGCTGCTCTTTTCTAGACAGCTCATTAGCAAATAATAATCTATCTACTATTATTTATTATTTATTATACAAAAACACACCTGCTTTTTTTCTGGTGACACATTGCCAAGGACCCCCGGAATAGTATAAATGTTGGTACTGGGAGGTGTTAATGGGAGTGGTCTAATATCACTAAGTGATGTGTTTGCTTCTTCCAAACAGCCAGGGCCCATACTAAGATGGGAACTCACTTTGAGACCAGTCCTTACCTTGGGGCTTTTCAGATAACACCAGTGAAGGGGAGTCTGGCCTATGTGAAGGTTGACTTGTGCTTATGAATAGTCAGAGAAGACATGTTTTGTCCTCCTAGTAGAAGCCTGTTTCCTTGCTGCCCCTGTCTGAGCCTGGGTTGTCTTTGCTAGCCAAAGACTTGAGGTACCATGTCCATGGAATAGGGGCTTCTGATGTGCTCTTGTGGCGTGATCTCACCCAGAATAGAAATGCAGCTTCACTCATTGCCACCAGAAATCACCGTCCTGCGTCCCTGTTGTCACATTGCTATTGGCCCCTGGAGGAGTCTTGTTTTTCTTGCTGCCCAGGATATTCCCTTCATTTGTCTTAGGAAAGTTATCTAGAGTTGTCAGCCTCCATATTTATGGAGACAGAAGCGTACGTGCATGTTTGTAATCAGAAAAAACAGGTGAAAAACAAAGCTGCTTTCCTTGCATGGCTTGGAAGAGCCCTGGAGTAGACATTTCTCTTTGTTGTGCAAGGGTAACTAGCATGTTGCTCATCAAATCACACCTCTGTTCTGCATGCCTCTGGAACTTTTTTATCTTTTTTAAGTAAAAGCAATTTTGTCTTGAAATAGTCTCCTTTGTGTTGACAACTGTAAAATTGTCTTTACTAGATATACATCATGAATCAATTTTTCCTCAGTTGTAGCAGTTGTTGGCACGTATTTGTGACTCATCAGTGTTTCCTCTTTTTCCTTAGAAGTCTGTCTTTTCACTCAGTATTATTTACATCCTGTTAGTCAGAAAACTATTTTTTGGTTAGACTACAAGTCCTTTCTCTAAGTAAGTGGAGAATACATGGAATATTTTTCCCGTCATCACTGTCATCCAGCCCTTCCCTCCAGTCCTTCCCATCTGTTCCCATGTCACCACCCTTCACCACTCTTTACTCCTCCACTGTGGAAACGGCGGGCTAGAATCGTTGCCAAACATCCCGATGATGACCGCGGAAAGACCCCTTGCTTAATTCTGAGTCTTAGCTAGTTGCTGAGGAACCTTCGGGAGGATCCCTCAGTACCGTACACTGATTTTAGCAGAGAGTGATGTAAATATGTCTTTAAAATTTTGACTTCCACAGCTGAGCAATTCCTTCAGTAAAAGTAATTGCAGTCGTAACAAACCTTAAGACCATTAAGTTCACAGTGTTGCACTCAATTCCTAATTCAGAGAAATTCCCAACTCCTTCAGGCCGCATGTTACTATTGGTTGTGGTGGTGGTGGTGGTGGTGGTGGTGGTGGTGGTGGTGCTGCTGCTGCTGCTGCTGCTGCTGCTGCTGCTGCTGCTGCTGCTGCTGCTGCTGCTGCTGCTGCTGCTGCTGCTGCTGCTGCTGCTGCTGCTGCTGCTGATGCTGCTGATGCTGCTGATGCTGCTGATGCTACTGATGGTGATGTCATCATAGCGGCGTTCAGATGACTTTATTTCTATTTCTTGTCTCCATATTATCTGTTCCAGACAGTTGTCCCGCTGGCTGCCCCAGCTGCATATGCAGTTCTGGTTGTTAGAAGTGACAGAAGCACCCCTGCTGCCCTGTGCTTAGATGGTAAAGGGCCTTCTTGGAAAACTTCAGGTGTCAACAATATATCTGTTAGGTGTGTGAAGGGCTGTGTGTCCTCTGGGTTTTGTTTCTTTTAAGAATACCATGAAATGAGGCATTCTGAACACTTCTCATAGGGCTTCTAGTCTTCTTATTTTAGAGACAAGAAAACTGGATCTCGGAGGGGCTAATGGATTTGCTCAGACATCCAGCTTTTGACAAACTTGTAATCAAGCAACACAAATATTCATCTTCAGTACTGAACACTGTATGCCTACTACCTTAAAATTAAATAACAAGTTTACATTTTGTTTTATATGATAATATCATAAGTTCATTTTTTTTTTTTTTTTTTGAGACAGGGTCTCGCTTTGTAGTTCAGGCTGGCCCTGAGCTCACTATGGTGCCCAGGCAAGCTGCCGCGAACTCAGCAATCCTCTTGTCTCTGCCTCCCGAGTGCTGGGATTACAGGCGTGAGCCACCACGTCCAGCATTGTGGCATGCGGCATTGATTGTTGGTGGGCGTGTCTCCACACCCAGCATTATATGTGGTTACCAGGGATCGAACTCAGGTCCTTGCGCTTGCGAGGCCGGCGCCGGAACCACTGAGCTAACCCTCCGGCCCTCATAAGTTCATTATTGAATTTACAGGTGGCTTTGACCTAATTTTGGTCCAAATCCCAAACCAAGTTAAAAAAAAAAAAACATGAAATGGCCTGTCTCTTATAGCCTGTGGCATCGAATCTTTTGGTGCTGCTCATGTGGACTTCTGGTTGTTCACTGTTCCATCTCTGATGTCGTGCAGTCCCGCATGTGTTCGATTGGTCCTTCCAGGCTGCTGTGACAGGGCAGCTCAGGGGCCTGGCTCCTTCAGAATGTCTTGTGGCCAGAACAGCCTCCAGGGAAGGAAGCCAAAGAGAAATATGATGCTTTTAATGCCCTGTGCAGCTTTTCAACTGTCTTTGTGGGTCACATTTCAGGAATACATTTTTAATCCAGCACCTTTTCATCAGTCATTATCCCTCTTGTGTCTTTTTTTCTCCCTTTCCTGTCTTTCTTGGCTTCTGTGACAGTTTCAGAACAACTGCTGTAAGCAAGCCACAGAAGCATACAGCATTTTATGATTATCTGCTCTGGGGAATATTTTGGCAACGAACCCCTCTCCTAGGTTCTTGGCCATTTGGTGTCATGTTATGAGGAAAATGGCTTGCTGTCACCCAAACCAGTGCCCTGTTTGACCTCCTCCCTGGGAGGGTGCTGCATGGTGGAAGCGCCAGTTGTGTTTCTGCGCTGGCACTGACTGGGCCACACAGCTGTTCTGTGGTTGTGTCATCAGGGTGAGTAGACTTCGTCCACCATGTCCCATCATATCCTCATGAAGTCCATCTGTTTGTATCTGCAGAAAACATTGTCACTGCACAAATCTAGAGATATCTCATATTTTAGTAGTGGTGCTTTAGAATCAGCATTTTATGTACTTTATCTCTTAGTTTTTCTATCTATAGGAATTTCATTTCTGATAGTGATAGAGTGCATTAGACTGCTTTACCTCTTGTATCTCTTTCATTTTTATGTGAAAACTAAAATAACAAAAGCATAGGTATTTCATTGACTCTGAATTCCCATTTAAAGTCAGGGTTTATTGGTCTGACCTTTGTATAAATGACTGAGGTATTCAATAATTGATGAGTCAGAAGTCAATACCTGTCTTCATAAATCCAGCATTAAAGCCTTCTGTTCTTAGTTAAAGGAAATATATTGATACCCTGGGATGCTGATAGTCCCAGAGACCTGTAAAATAAACTGAATTAAATCCTACAAAGCTTGATGTTAGGGTGTGTGTTTGTGTGTCTGTCTGTCTGTCTGTCTGTCTGTCTGTCTGTCTGTCTGTCAGGGCCTTGCTGAGTTATCCAGGTAGACCTCAATTTCTAGCCTCAAGTGATCCTCTGGAATGCCAGGACATGTACCATCTCTCCTGTCGAATTCTTTCCTTTGGCAGTTCATTCTATTCATGCCTTAGGTTTGGGAGAAATATTAGAAATATATCCCGAGGATGTACAGGTTCATTAAAATAGGGTATTTGTGTTAAATTTCAGTATTCTCCATCAGATATTATTCTTCTTGTTTCCTTTGTAGAAGTTGTTACAGCCTGAATCATTTTTTAGAAGTAGAATTCCTTATTTTTCTTGTTCTTTTCTTCATTAGATTATAAACTAGAAGGCAGAGCATGTGTTTCTTTGACTACTGTACCACTGCTGCTCAGGGCAGTATCTGTCTCACATTGACCCTTAATAAATATTAGTCAGTAGACATTATTAATGAACAGTAATAATGAACATTGATAAACATGAAGTCCATGGACATTGACAGCCATTGGCTTCTATGCCAAGTTCTATATAGTCGTGCATAAGGGTGTAGGTACAAGTGTATTGTGATATCCCTGACCTTAGAGGTTTATCTTGGACTTAAAATAAGGACATGATTGTGACACACTATGGCAAGGGCAACATAAATTCAAGATCCAGTGTCTTAAAAATTGAATCAAAATTGGGATTAAGGCTTAAAGGGGACAAGATGGTGGTCCTATTCGTGTATGAACACACATTTTAGAAATCACTTCCTCTTGAACCATACACATTATTGATTTGGGGATTAGAATTATTGAAAAAAAACAGAAGAACAAGAAAGAAAAGAACCAGCATCTTTTTAAGTGCTTACCAGGCATGGTTTTAGAAACCTTACATTTATCACTGGAACTTGGGCTGCACAGCATTCAGAATAGACAGGCCTAGTGTTGCCCCCTCTGTGGCTCAGGAGGTTGGACACGTGGAGAGGTAGTGTGTCCGCCTCAGACAGCAGTGCTGGGCATTTGAACCACAGGCTGTAGCTCTGGCCGTGCTCTGCCTCTTTCCACTGTCCCCCAGGGTCGAGATCGGTGGATTTCTGTAGCCCCATCCCTGTAAAGTGAGCCTTGGTGGGATGGACTGAACTTAACTCCCACACTACCTCAGCCTTCACGAATACACATCCTGTGAAAAATATTAGATGCAGAGCAGGGTTGGAAATCAGAGCTGGGATCTTGTGGGATGATCAAAAGACATCTGTTAACACAGCCGTGGCTCTCTGGCTCAGCACTACGGCTTAGTGCCTTTGATGCTTTCTCTTGATGAGAGGGCCAGCTGGCTGGTAAATGCTCTGCTTCTGCCTCTGGAATGTGTTTGCTGTTCCGGCTGCCACAGAACTCCCTCTCATGAGCATTTGCTCGATACCAGACATCTTTGACAGCAGTATGTCTTGCTAGCTGGACCGCTTGGTGCTTGTCTCTGTGAGGGGACACACAAGTCGCACTATACAGTAGTCACTTGCCTCTGCTGGTACCGCCTGACAGATGCTTACATCTGCAAGGTACAAAATGAGCTAATTTAAAGAATTGAGTAATCAAAACAAGTAAAACAAACATGGGAGACGTGAGTACCTCTGAGGGTCCATTTGTTTCATGGCCGTGGATCTGAAAGCATTTCGCTGAGGCTGGAGGAAGGGAAGGAGGAGGCATCCCAGGCAGAGGAGTCCATGGCAGCCATAGGGAGGTGTGGCTTCCTACAACACAAACGGGAAATGCACAATAGTTGGAGGTGCCAGGTGTTTTCAACATGGCAAGAGATTAAAGTAGACAGTATATATTTTTTATTGATAATAGGGTTTGACTTCAGTTAATGCCTACACAAAAAGAAATGTTTATAGTGGGTTTCCAGAGGAAGGGTTGAGATTTGGGGTTGGATGACATTTTCCTTTTCAATTAATCTAATTGCCTTTCTTTTCCTCTGTTTGAGGCATCACATGGCAGTCTTCTCCTTAGTGGTTTAGTGACTGCTAAAGTGTATTGTCTGGAGCTAACCGTGCCACAGGATGCCAAGTGAATGTGTTCTTCATATCTGAAGATATTTTAATGAGAAACAAGTGAAGTGCCTGTAGGGGTTTCATAGAAATTTACACTGAAGGTGCATCTCTAGGATCTTGGGTCTATGCAACACCCTCCCTCGGCTTAAAGGATATTTCTTTCTTCCTCTCACATGCTCCACAGCTGGGTGATGTGATGGTTGACATCGCAAGCAACATCATGTTGGCTGATGAGCGTGTCCTGTGGCTGGCACAGAGGGAAGCCCGAGCCTGCAGCAGAATTGTGCAGTGTCTGCAGTGCCTGGCGGCTCACCGGCTCGCCAGCGGGGCTCACGTGTACTCGACGGTGAGTGCAGCGCAGTCACAGGCCTCGGAGGTGGGGTCCCTACCAGCAGCGCCAGCCCCCAAGAGACAGGCGTCGTCCCTGTTACGGGGGAGAAAGTTATTCTAAGATACTTCGCAAGTTAATTATACTTTTGAGTAATAATTGAGGGATTTTTTTGGTTGCTGTTAACTGGAAAATACTTTCTAAATCTGTATTTTAAATGGTTGTCATTGTCTAACCCACCGAAATCTTTTACAACAAGGATAAAATCACTATTGTGGTATTTACCCATGGACTAACCGAGTTATAGTCTGTCCTGGGCCTTGAAGAATCTTTTGAGAGAATGCTTGATTACTCTACCCAGATTTTAATCTCGAAAGAGAACCTCAGTTTGGTCCAACACCTCGGAAATTATTGGCATAATAATTACTCACTTAAATAGTGTGACACTTTGTTTATGCCATACTGAACTGTTCTAATCTTGTGGACTGCTTACTCTTTGTTCAGCAAATGTGAAAACATGCTAAATGTGTGTGTTCTCCTAACAGTTATAATCTGCCCCATGTTTTTCATTTGCTAATTAGTGCAGTGGGCCCATGTGGTGTTCAGTATTCTGCACTTCCACCTGTGGTTTTGTCAGTGCAAGATTGTCATTTTTGATTTCTAAGACTTTTTTTAAAATTTATTGGTACATTATATATACACATCACAATTACACTCCAAATTGAGAATTTGTACCAGTATGTGACGTGACTTAATTCTCATTTCCCCTATCCACACTCCAACCCCCACCTTACTAGCACGGCTTTGTTTCCTTTTTTTCTTTACCATCAATTCTTTTCTTTCCCCCCATTATTTACCCTAAACCCCATTTCCCTTTACTATTTCACAATATCGGTCATGCATTCTAGAACACATTTACAACTTGAGTTTCTCACACTCATAAGTGAAATATATAGGTCACAGATGTGTAAATATCATATCTTTTCTCTGGTATGAGAATCTGAGACTATTTTTTAGTGACACCATGTTTTATTATAACTGTCAACCAATCAAGTTTAGGATTAGCTTCCTGAATAATAAATAAAATAGAGATCAAACCTGGGTACATTTTAATAATATAGTTCAGCATAAATCTGCTGGGGCTCATGACGTCACATAAGGTATGCTTGTTATTTTTTTTTCTCCACAAGCCTTTACTGAGTCCCAAATGAAATCCCGTCCTTTATTTACCCTTGCTTTTTACTCACCGGGAAGAACTGACTTCCCATCTCTCAATCTCAATGGTTCCTTTAAAAACTCATTTCAGCCTATAAAGGTTCCAGGAGTTACACAAGTACTTCTTCAGCAGTTTGCCCTTATCTCTGGGAAAGTGTCCTAGGTCCCAGGGGACCCCTGAAACCAAGGATATAGCATCAAACCCTACACATCCCTAGTTAACAAATGCAATTTGGTAAAACTACAGTGTGTGATGTCAAGGCATTGTCTGCTCTTGAAATATCAGGAACCACTAATTGTTTTCTTCCTGTGTATGGTATTTGCCAAATCCTACTTTACATCTCATCATTTAAATGTGTAGGTACTGAACATTTATTAGGACGACAAGTCTTCCTAATAAAATTTTAAGCATCTTGTACATTTTCATGCTAAAAAAACATTTTTAAAGGAGATGTCCCACCTATGGTCCTTGGAATGCTGCTTTCCCCATATGGTCAGGATATATTTAATCACCATTTACAAACCGAGGAAAGACACCATGTTGTCCCTAGAGTGTACAATAAATCCTGTTGCCAGGTTTGTTTGAGGGTGAGGTTTGTCTGCCTGGGGCTCCTTGTGCCTGCCTCGCTGAGGCTCTGGTGAAGGGGAGTGTTGCCAGCGGCCTCCACCGCGGGCCTGGCAGCTGTGGTGTTGATGGGCTGTACATTTGGGCAGAGCTTCCAAGTTCAGCTTTCTCTTGATTTTATTTAAAACTCTGGGGAAGATACTGTTTTCTTTAGGTGACTTTTTTTCTGACCTCATTTACTTAAGTCTATTTTCGATTATTTGAACTAATATGTCCCCTTTTCAAAGAACCAGCCGAGGAATGAGCCTGTGGAAATCTTTGATCTGTGAAACTTATCCTGACTTGATCTTGCTGTAAAGGGAAAAGAAAGTATCTGTGACCCGAAGTGTTGAGCTTTCCAGTGTGTTTCTCAAAATTTAATAGTTACCTTTCATTTCTTTCTGTAAAGTGGTCATTAAGGAGATGCACTGATTTTTGTATCTAGCTGACTTTTTATTAATGTTTCCTTTTTTTTTTGAGACAGGGTCTCACTTTGTAGTTCAGGCTGACCCTGAGCTCACTCTGTAGCCCAGACAAGCCTGGGACTTAGTAATCCTCCTGCCTCTGCCTCCCAAATGCTGGGATTACAGGCATGAGCCACCACACCTGGATTTTTGTTATGTGGTACTGATTGCTGGTGGGCATGAGTCACCATGCCTGGGGTTGTTGAATGTGATTACCAGGATAGAACCAGGAACTTTGCATTTGCTAGGCAAGCACTGGAACCACTGAGCTAAATCCCAGCCAATAAGTTTCCATTTTTAAAGTGAAGCTTCCTGCAAGGTGGCTTCTCAAATTTTTTATTATTTTATTTTACTCAGCAGCACTGAGTTAAAACCCAGAGCCTTGTGCACACTAAGCAAGTGCACTACTTCTGAGTTATATCCCCAGCCCTGAAATTATTTTCACTTGACTTCTAATTTATACCTGGCTTTCCATACTCAAGAGCTTGTTCTTTTGCTTTTCATCAGTCTTCTTTCTACTCTAGGATAATTTTTTCATTCAGTGTTGTTTATTTTACTCTGTTCAGTACCTACACAGTTTTTGTTGAAGAAGCACTTGGGCACTCAGCTTTCGCTTGTATTTGTAGTGTTTTGTGTTTGAGAAGTCTTTGATAGCATCATCCCTGGAGACTAAATGTGTTTCCTAACTGTCATTTGGTTGACTTTTGAAGTATTCACCCAACATTGCTGTGGAAGCGTATGTCATCAAGGCCGCTGGCTTCACAGGGATGACCTGCACGGTGTTTCAGAAAGTGGCTGCCTCTGACCGCACGGGTCTGTCTGATTATGGGCGCCGGGATCCAGACGGAAACTTGGACAAGCAGCTGAGCTTTAAATGCAACGTTTCCAGCACATTTTCAAGTCTAGCCTTAAAGGTATTTAATATCCGTTAGTCATATAACACTGTTTGCAGTTAGAATATTCAAAGCCTTTTAGTTTGCTAAGTAACCTTATTAAAAGTTGTTTTTTTGGGGATGGGATGGGGTAACAGTTATGAAGATGTTATTCTGTTTTATTTAAAGGAGATTTAGTCTAAGAAGACCCTGTTACTGATTTTGGGGGCCTTACGCATTTTTTTCTCAAGGTCCTATTTGTCCACCCCAAACAATCAAAATTTGCATTTTATGATTGCAGTGATATAAACAAAATTGTTTCTTTGACACATTCCAACATTTTTTTCTCCTGATTTTAAGACATTAAAAACATTTTCCTTGTCCCTAGAAATATTGTGGGTTTTTGGCACTTTATATAATGGAGAAGGCATTCCTGACATCAAACATTGGATCAGGCAAATGGTGTATCAAAATTTATTTGGTGAAGAACTAGAAATAATGCAGTATGCATTTTTTTCTTAAATGGGTGTTTTATTGCAGCAAGCAAAAGGAAAGGATTCTCATTTTTTTTTATATTTGGGGGTCTAGATGTGTTTCAGTAAACCACATCACAGAAAATGACTGGAGGCAGAAGTCCAGGACCCTAGTGAAGCCGCATTTTTTCATTTAGCCTTGTGTGAGATGTGCTGTTGTGTTCTCTGTGGTTTTTAATTACACAGAACTTTGTTTGTAGCATGTCCTCAAATGGCTTTACAAACAGTATTCTAACCATTTTAATGGCTGTATAATAATTGCTTAAATGGATATTTAATGTTCTTTTATGCCATAGGTACCCAATAAGTATCCAGTGGGCAGATGAATAATTAATGTACATAGCCATATTTTACCCTGGTGACCTCCAAAGAAAAGCTAACTTGGTGAATTTAGAAATATTACAACTGCCAAATATAATCTAAACTAGATCAAAATGTCTGATGATATTATAGTTTTTTGATGTCATATACTCACAGGAAAATTGGCTAATTGGTGTTACTCTTAGTCCTGTGATTACCTGACACACACAACCATGTAACTGGAGGCCCATTCAACTCTGTCTTACGGTATCTTATAAAATTTTACCCTGAAAGTATAAAAACCACAACAGAAGACCATGAGAGATTTAAAATGATGACATTTTATACATTTCTTCAGTTTCACCACTTTCACCTCTGTGTAAGGAATTTCTACTGCTAAAGTAGAAGGCTTTAAATGAACAGTCACATTTGCTAATTTCATACCATTCTATCCTTTTAAGATCATCCTGTGACCAGAGAGCAGAAATACATTATTATTCATGCTTCATAGATAGATATGATTAACCTGAAGGAAAAAAGAACGTATCTTCTGTGACACAAAATTAGTTAAAAAAATTTTTAACACCAACACTATAAAATATACTTAAGCATTAGCACTTTAACCAAGGGCTTACTTCCCATTTTAAACTGCATGCTAGGGTAACTTTTACATATTGCATATTTTTTTAAAAAAATCCATTGAATATACTGTTACCAAGTACTAGTCAGATAATCAACTGAAACATCCAGTAGTTGATTGCATTATCCTCAGGGGTCGGGGCTCAGCATCTTTGTAGCTGTAGGTGTTCCACCTGATCTGCTTCCTCTGTATTTTTTCAATCATGGTACATCCCACACTTCCATAATAGCCTGGTTTGGACTCCCATGCTACATAAATGCATTTTGATTTACAACTTGATAAACCCATTGTAATTTGAAAATATCTCACCAAAAAATGCATTAAAAACATATGGTAGTTGAGCTACCAAGCATCATTGCCAACACAGAATACTGTAGAGTCTTGGTTGTTTAATGTGGCAATCTCATGGCTGATTGGAAGCTGAGGCTGACTGCTGCTACCCAGTGTTGTGAGAGTATAGAATATCATACCCTTGTATCCGGACAAGGAAAAGATCTACAGTCAAAGCAATTTGCTATGGAATGTGTTTCTTCTCTGTGTTGGAAAATCATAGTTGAATTGTCCCAAGACAGTGACTGCGTGTGTTGTCTAGACCACTGTAAATTTGATTTTGTCTCTGAGTCTTTAGGCCATGCCTTCAATACAGTTTGGACTGCTTAGGCACCCAGTAATCGAACAGTATGCCCCACTGCAACTCTGCCAATTAGCATTGTGAAATATTTGTTAACCAGTTGGTGCATCACTGCTCCCTTGCTCATGAATGGCTCCCAGCCCTGTGTGCCCTTCCCTCGTGAGCACCATACAGTCCTCTCCACAGCTGAAGCTGTCTAAGTTTGCCAGAGTGGCCGTTGTCTTCATGCCTCCTTCCCTGACCCCTTGTCGTTTTTGGTGCTCTCTGTCCATCCCTGCTGTTCTCCGCCTACAGCTCCATGACACAGCATCTTCCCTCACTTCCTCCTCAGACAGAGTGAATCATCGTCTCTTAGTCCCTGCTACTGTGTTATTTCCACAGCACAGTCACTAGACGAGGGCCAGTTGATTGACAGTGGTCATCTGATATGGTGACTCAGAATGTGACCCCTGGCAGCCTGGGTTCATGTTTAACAGCTGTGCAGACTTGGGCAAGTATCTTAACCTTTTTCAATGTCACTTCCTTGTGTTACATGGAGGATCGTGAAATACTACTTGAGGGCATGTTTGAAGGATTAAATGAGGTGAACACGGGGACGTTCACATGGTACATGGCCCACAATAAACACACCATAAATGCTCTGCAATTGTTGTTACCATCACTTTCCTTGGATGTTATGAACACTTGAAGGCAAAGAATGCAGCTTCTTTCACTCTGTCCTCAGGTCTGGCGCTGCACCAAGCACAGAGAAACATCCAGTGGCTGATATTAAGGAGAGCCAGCAGTCAGACTTTATAGTAAAAGTCAGCTCAGTAATTCCAAAGGCAACTATGGTCTTTCCCAGTAGGTAGCCATGAGATAATCAAAAGCAAAATAGAGTTACTACCATTTGAGAAAATAATTAGGACATATCATGATACCTTTGTCTAAAATCCAGTAAGTGAATAAGTAAACAAATTCATACTTTAAATCTGATGATTTTGACTCATTCTGAATGTGCTATCCAAATTCTGTACATTTTTAAAGGTTGTGCTTCCTGAAAATTTTAATGTATTAATTACATAGTGGGACAAACTTCAATTCTTTCTCAAGAAAAGATGTTAAATTTGAGGTAGAAATGTTTCCATGTTTCAGTTAGTGTCCATTATACACTTTTTTTAGCTTAATGTCGCCATAGTGAACTGTACATGAATTTTGCAACTAACATTCATTTCATATGTGTTCACATTTCATCAGTCTTTATTAAAATTAACAGTAATACTGAATGGTAGGGAATCAAAGTGTGGTGAGGTTTAGCTTATTGCTGGCAGGTCAGTTATTCCCAGGGATTTCTTCTGTCCTTGGCACCCAAAGATTCATCCACCTTCCATGTTACAATAGTAATGATAATAAAATGCCAACCACTGTTTCATGGCCACAGTCCCATTTGATCTTCACTCTTGTTGGCTGGAAAGATCATTATCTGTGCTTAACAGCTGAGACTCAGAGGCATTCAACAAAGCCAACCAGAGTTAACTAGCTCCTAAAGGATGAGGCTGGGCCCAGAATCTTGCTTTCTTATTTCAGATCTTACGTTAGCAATGAAGAACATGTATTTCCCCAAAATCTTAAGGGAGATCTTTCGAACTTATTAGCTGTAATTAGTGTTTATATCTCTCATTGCTGTAAGCCATACATTTTAAAGTAAATACATGGTTAAATGAAATTAAAAATTGTATATTCCCTGCCTTTTGCCAAAGAGATAGAAGGTGTAATTATGATAAATGTAACAAATAAATGTTCTTCAGTGACTTATTTTTCATTAAATTTACAACCTTTTCCTAAATAATGGTTAGCACTTCTTTTTAAGAAATGGAATATAAAAGCTGTATACTGTATTCTTACTACAGAAATCGAAACATGGACACAGTGAAGTTTGCCTCACCAAAACATACAGGCCCCCCTCTCCACCCCAAAAAGTCTGCAATCATTTGATAGTATTTTATATTGCACCTGAGAAAATATTTAGAAGCCTTGAGTATATAATGACTGTAGGTATGTGTGCTTGCCTGTTAGTGATCTGGAGATCTGGAGTTTCTGTTTATTGTTTTTTGGTTGTTTTGTAAGTTTATACTTGTAGTTTTTTTATTTATTTGGTCTTTTTGTGATACTGGGGATTGAATTTAGGACCTTGAAGTTGCCAGGTAGCCCCAGTACCACTGAGGTACATCTGCGGCCCATGTTTACACTTGTGTAGAAAGATCTTTGACTTCTAGAAAGTACAAACTTTTCTAGGAAATATTAGGTATGAATTTTTTTAAAAATGTATTTGTTATTATAAGTACTTTCCTAGAGAACTGTCTTATGTTCTTTTTGTGTTCGCATAACATTTTTATGAAGTTTATAGTATTTCAGTTTAATAAATGTTATAGAACATTTTATCAGGATTTTGAACTTTTTTTTTTTTTTTTTTTTTTTGCTTTTTGGAGACAGGGTCTTGCTTTGTAGTTCAGGCTGGCCCTGAGCTCACTATGGTGCCTAGGCAAGCCGCCGCGAACTCAGCAATCCTCCCGTCTCTGCCTCCCGAGTGCTGGGATTACAGGCGTGAGCCACCACGCCCAGCATTAGGATTTTGAACTTTTAACCAATCAGAACTGTTTTGTTTTGTTTTGGCTTGGTTTATGTCTTATGTTTTTTCTTCTTCGTGTGCCTCAAGTATACTTGAGAAATTTATATATTAATAGAAATTTACCATATTAACAAATAAACTTAAAATAAACATTGTTTCTATTTAAGATTGTATTTGTGACAGCAGAAATCTTTTAGTGCTTATCCTCAGTCAAAATTTTTCTACAAAATATTTTCTTACAATCTTTAATGTAAAAGTAATTAAACTTGTAAAGTAATATTCAACAGATATTTGCAGGTATCTGCTGAGACCTCACATTGTTGTAAGCATGGCAGTCTCATAATTATTTCTAAAATCAATTATTTGCTTCAGTTGAATTTTGTATTTAAAAACAAACATGCCATGGAGACTTTGTAATTTCATAAACAATGGGCTGTTCTGACGAGGTGCTTGTAGCAGGCATGTAGGGGATCCAGAACATGAATGAGGTTGTCTGCAGCCAGAAATCCCACGGTCTAGCTGGAGGAGCAGCAAGTGAGTTATGTTGACACTTGACATGTTGCTTTTGACCCAAACATGCAGAGCCCCCTCTAAGTCCAGAAGACGGAGCAACCAGCCAGCTGCACATGCAAACCGCCTTGAAGATGGGACTCATTGTCCCCATATCCCTATGTTAACGACTGGGATAGGTCCGCTGCCAGCCCCTCTCATTCTGACCTATTCTTTTCATTGCTGAAAGAATTATTTTGCTAAAACTCAAATCAGATGAGTGGAAGTTTGCCAGGTTGAAGACCAGTGCAGGACGAGCAGCCTGTGCAGCCTGTCTGCAGCAGGAGGAGGGCAGAGGAGAACTCAGAGGAGCCCCAGGGCTATGATAAAGGAGGAGTAGGAGATGCATTTGAGCAGCAGGTTTTAGTCAAGTTTTGTGGATACTTGGAGTTCTGAGGTAGGGCTCCTTAGGTAGCGCGGGAGCCAAGGTGTTGTTTAACCTGGAATAACACGATGACCTTTGGCTTTCAAGAGGAAATTCTATGGGCAACATGAGCATTGGTCTGGAGAGAAGAAGTTGGTGGCTAAGAGAAAGACTTGTAGTGAATTCTTAAAATAGAGTATCTTTTTAAAATTATGCTAGTTAATTTTTAGCTTACTTGGTATGTTGCCTTTTAAAATTGAATGCTACATTTAAAATCTTCAATAATGAAATTAGAAAAGCATTCAACAATCATCATTTTTACTTTTTCCTGTATGAGACTATATTTTTCCAAACACGTGTTTCTTGTTCTCAAGAAAATTGATGCTAAATTATGAATTTGCTGAATTTAACCTTCTATTATGCTTCTATAATGTCATTTTTTGTGTTGACTATTTAAATCCATCATAAGCCAGCTGAAAGCTCTATGACCTTAAATTAACTTGCACTTATCATCTGCTACATTTGGCCTTTGCTGTATTTTGTCATTGTACCATTGGTATGAACAATGATCACTGAGGTCCATGGTCTGCTTAATTCTAGTTTGCACTTCAGCATTATCCAGTATCATGGGAAATTAATTTTGGATATAATTCCCTTGTGTACTTTTTGAGCTCTTTAAAGTTTTCATGTCTCTATACTTTATATTTATGATATATGCCAGTGGTGGCGAACCTATGGCACAAGTGCCATGAGTGGCTGTTTGTTATCACTGAAGGCTCTAAATGGTTCACTGTCACTGATCTATGTTGTCATACATTGTTTGGATATCTCAATTAACTTATCGATTGTTGTGAATGTTAAATTTTGCATATATATTTCTTAAAAGTACTAAAGCATTACCATACATTCTTCTGGTTTCTGTCTACTAATATGGTAACTTCTTTTTTGTGTGTGTATCTTTTCAGAATACAGTTGTAGAGGCTTCTATTCAGCTTCCCCCTTCTCTTTTCTCACCAAAGCAAAAAAGAGAAGTCAGACTAACTGAAGACTCCTTTTATAAGCTGCAACTCATTGCATTCCGCAATGGGAAACTTTTTCCAGCCACTGGAAATTCAACCAACTTAGCTGATGATGGAAAGAGGCGCACAGTGGTTACCCCTGTGGTTCTCACCAAGTTGGGTTCGTATGTGGCATATGTTACCCTGTACTCACTGGACGGTGTGGTTTATGGTTCACGGTTCCTGAAAATGTTTATTTTTGTTCCCTCTCATTTTAATGAGTCACTAGCGAAGAAAGAGCTTGCAGAGTACCCATTAGTGTATAAGTTGACATTTAATTCTTTAGGAAGTTTGTTTCAGAAATACTGTTATTTCTCATTTTCTCCAGATGGTGTGAATGTAGATACCCACCACGTCCCTATTAATGTGACACTGCGTCGACTTGCGCATGGAGCAGATGCCATCGCAGCCCAGTGGGATTTTGATTTGCTGAATGGACAAGGAGGCTGGAAGTCAGATGGGTGCCGTATACTCTACTCAGATGAAAATATCACTACAATTCAGTGCTACTCCCTGAGTAACTATGCAGTTTTAATGGTATGACAGTCGTTAACTTTATGCATAAATACTAAGTATTCTCCTTCCCTTTGCATAATTATGCTTAAATGAAGATTTCTTTTTTTACAGTTTTAACAGAGATATTGCTTCCTTTAATTAAGTAAGTGGTGATGTTTGGTGTGATTCTGATTTTAAAGGGAAATTGTGTTATTACCAAGTGAAATGTATGAGATTGTGGTTCATGTAAGGATTTTCAGTGAACTTTAATGAATCCATCAGTTCAGCTGGACTTTGGCCCTCTTAAAATGTGGAGAGAGTCTGGGTTTATGCAGTCCAATTTTGTCTACTTAGGGCTCTTCATTTGCCTAAGGATACTCAGTCCACTGGGAAAGATAGTTTTCTTGCTTTAATGTTGTCTTTTCTACCTACACACTATCGTCATTAGACTCCTTTTGAATTCAGAATTAATGGTGATATTTTCACCATTGTGACTACAAATGACAGTACTCACACAAATAGTGTCTTTTCAGTTTTAATGCTAGTCAAGCCATGATTCTTTCTTTCCCATTTACCTTTGTAGACTCAAGAAACTTGTTACTAATAAACAGGAATAGGTCTTTTTAATAGTGGAACATTCCTGAGATGCTAATTATGAAGTTAGCCATGATAAGTGTCATTTTGTTTTGTAATTGCATGTTACTAGCATCATGAAGTATGTTTAGGCTACGGTGAAAGGAGTTAGTGTGAAAGACAAGTCTCAGAAACAGTTTGAGGTTAGCCTGAGGACAAAAACTTCCACATTTTTATTTAATTCCAGCTGTGAATCTGGTAACTAGACAATATTTTCACAGAGTACCAGGTAATCTTGAAACAGCATATATTATTTTACATTTTGTGCATTTTTTCTTTTCTTGAAAAAACAAGAGACTGTCTTAAAATAATCTTGCCACTAGAAAAGGTCTTGAAGTGAGTCTGGATTATAATCACCTTTCCTCAACTCTTTTTCTGATTTTCTTTGCTTTCAGCTTTCTTTATCTTACCAGGTACATTGGCAGCAAATTGTATTGATGTTTTAATAAGGATTAAAGATTATCTTTTCACTAACATCCTTGGAAGCATTTTGTACAGCTGCACACAGTGTTCTCCAGCATCTGCGCTATTCATGATGGTTGGTGGTGGGTGGAGTCTACATTAGTTAGAACAAGTCATATTTGTTTAAGGTGTTTATCTTTTGGCACCAAAAGTCACTAATGAAAGGCGTCTAATTTCTGTGAGTTTGGTGTTCACATTCTTTAAGTTCACACTGTATGGTTTTGTAGGTCTTCTAAAGTAAAACACAGAGCATTAATTAAAGTGTTGGGGACATTTTCTTTTTCAGTTTAAAAGTTTTCTCATTCAGGCTTTAAATCTGAGGACCTCGTGGCGCAACGGTAGCGCGTCTGACTCCAGGCTTTTAAATCTGAAACTGACTACTGAAGGAGAAGCAATAGAAGTGCCATTTTGAAATGTATATAATGGTTAACAAGAAAAACTGGAACATAATAAATGAAACACAAAACACAAGAAAGGCATTTTATAAGCTTCACTCTAATACTGCACCATGTGAAACTTTTATTTTTATTTAATACCAGTTTTAAACATCTATTTTTTAACTTCTTAGCTCTTAACTATTTAAATTAGTATAATCCTTTTCTAGAAGAATAAGCTATTTTATCTTTCAGACTTCTAATCTTTTAAAAAATGTAATACACAATTCTTTAAAGCTGAAATACATAAGATTTTTTTTCTATTTTCAGACTATTCTTTTGCTTTTCTTAAATGTAACTCTGCCACCTAGAGGCAATAACTAAAATGTGTGAAATTAAAGCGAGTATATGGGAATTTTAGAGTTGCTAATTAACCATAAAAACAAAGTTAATAAAATTATGAATACTGTAAAGTAACTAAAGTTAATGTCTACAAAGAAATTCTTTTAAAGTTATAATTTAACATCTTTTTTCTTCTAAACTTTTAAAAATAGTAAAATTCTTTAGTTTTGAGCAACATATTAATATATCATTTTATTTAGAAATATATATTCCTGTCATGGAAGATAGTTCATATGCCATAATCTATCCGTTTTGTTGTTTAGATATTTGGTTATCAAGAAAAGTGTACTGTGAATATTAACATACATGTTTTCAGTGGACATGCATCCTCAGGAATATATCTGGCTTGTGGACCTGTGCTCGCTCATTCATTAGTGCCACACGGTGGGGCCACGAGGTCTTGTGGCTGGCATACTAACAGTAGTGAGACTTCCAGTTGTTCCAAGTTGCTGATCTTTAGTCAAGTTTAGACTGGGTACCAAGTAATCAAAATAAGTGAATATAACTCCCAACCTGCTAGATAGCCAACATGGGAGTTACTGTTCTTAAAATGGGAGAATGATGGGCTGGACATGTAACTCAGTGGTTCACACACCTACCTAGCAAGCACAGGGTCCTGAGTATGATGCCTGGTACAATCAGTAAATGAATTCTAGGAACAATGGAGGTTAAGAGTAGGGAGAATGTATTGAAACACATCTTATGTCTGAAAGGCAAAAAGTTAATGAAAAAATGCGTTTCCTCCCTGCCATGCCTCTCAAAGTTGTTTTATGAGACAAAGGCACAGAGGTGAGGTAGGTTCAACTTGGATGGAGGTCAGATGGGGAAGCAAGTCACTTAGAAAATGTACAAGGATTTTCAGTAGGTGGGTCAGGGATCTTTCCTGGAAAGGGTGGAATAAGACCTTGATCTCCACCCAGGTGATTGATACCTATTTAGCATATCAGTCACGGGCTGTTCATCCCTTGGGAAAACACACAGGTGTGGCAGTTTCTCTCCTTTTATAGGACAGGCCTTCAGGGAGTGTGCCTTGATTGTCCTCTCTCTTGGCTCCTGGTTGGCCTTGTCTACTGGCCTTCAATATTATATGTTTTAACATTGAACACCAAAATTTGACTGATGTTGATTTTTGTCTGTACTTTGATATGAGGTGATCAAACTCCTTATTCTTCTTAATTCCCAAAAAAGGAGACAATAAAGCAACACAGTCATAGTTGTTCTTGGTTTTTGTCATTTTCTGTTTTCAGTTCTAATTTAAAGTCTTATTGCTAAACTCATATAATTCTGGTTATTCTGACACACAGAATAGTGCCCCGAGATGTTTTCTTTGTGATACAGGAGAGCAAGGCCTCACTCCTGACCTGCCAGATACCTGAAATGCAAGTTCATGTTCTCTAAAATTGAAGAATGAATTTTAGGAAGGGCAGAGTTTAAGAGTATGAAAAACTTTTATTAAGAAAGAAAGCTTGTGCATAAGAGAGATAGAAAGGGGACTCAAAATGAGTAACACACCTACCTCACTGCCCAAGGGCCTTTTATGGAGCAAAGTCACAAGGTGAGCCAGGTTTAAGGTGGGACAAAATTATAGTCAATCAGTAATATTGCAAGTACAGTTGCTGAGGTAATATTGGTACAGTGAGAACTCATAAAATGGACAAAAGCATGATCAACCAATAAGATTACAACAAGTATAGTTGCTCGGGTAATACTAATTAAGTGGAGATCTAGTGAGAAATCAAGTCACATAACAAGTGTACAAGGACTTTTGGTCAGGAGTCTTATGCGAGGGGCTGGGTGAAGATCCTGCCCTCTGTCTCCAGACTAGTGGCTACTTAGAATATCAGTCTGTGCTGTTTATACTACATAGGTGGGGTAGTTCTCTCCTTTGGCAATACTACCCTTAATGGAGGTCTCTTTGACTATCCTCAGGGTTGGTTTCTTCCATGTGAGCTTTTTCAGGGCCAGCCTGTCTGCAAGATGTCTAACTAGCTTATGTACCTATAACATTTGGATTGTTTCTTGGTCACATAATTGCTCATTTTAATTCTTATTATTGGTATGATGGTCATAAATTAATGCTATCATTATCATTATTCTATATTTAGAGTTCTTGGGTTTGAATTATCCTCTTGTAAGTACCTCTGGCTACTCTGTCAAGAGTTCTGGAAACTCTTTCTCCCTTATCTGGAGCCTTCCTAGTGATCATCTTCCATACCTTTGCCCACCTGCAGGTGCTCTGCTTTCCCTGCATCAGTGTAGTTAATTTCTGTGGACAGTGTTTTTTTTATAGCTCCTGCTTCGTTTTCTCTTTCAGCTTTGTGCCATGCAAAAGTGTGACCCCCAAGTTCATCATTCAACCCAGATGTAGCTCAGGGGCTCAGCACCTGCCAGGCAAATGCAAGGTTCTGAGTTCAGTCCCGGTACCACCTAAAGATCATCATTACCCTCAGGCTGTGGGACTCCTAGTTTACTAATCCCCATGTTGCAGATGTGAACACTGGTTTTACTTTTTCCTCTTGAAAGTATCTCCTTATGTCATTTTTTTTAAATCTCTTTTTGTAAATCTTCTAACTTGTTTGCTATACTTATCTTTGCAACTGTCTCACATAGGGGATATTTTTGTTTTTGTTTTTCTGAGACAAATCTTCACTAAGTCACTAAGTGCCTAGTCTGTGTTTGAGCTTGTGATTCTTATTCCTTAACTTCCCAGAGTGCTGGGGTCTAGGCAAAGGCCATTCTCTTGTATTGCTTACTCCTGCCAGTAGCCCCATGGTTTATTTTCCATTTTCTTACCCCTTTTTTTTTTTTTTTTTTTTGAGACAGGGTCTTGCTTTGTAGTTCAAGCTGGCCCTGAGCTCACTATGTAATCCAAGCAAGCCTCGAACTCGGCAATCCTCCTGTCTCTGCCTCCCAAGTGCTGGGATTATAAGCATGAGCCACCATGCCCGGCATTTAACCCTTTCTTTTAATCTCAGAGGCCAAAAATTGTTTCTTTAATGTTTTCTAATGGCTGTGTTTTAAATGATTAATAATAACTACTTGCATAATAGCTCAAATTTGCCTTCTGACCCACACACCTTAAAATACATACTCTCTGGCTCTCCAGACATTTCTTGGACTCCTTTCCTGTTTGGGCAGGTCATGTACACCCGTAGCATCACTGCCCTCTGTGACGTAGCCCGAGATCCTTTCCCCATTTATTCCAGTAGAATTACAAGCATTTTACCTCCTCTTTTTAATGCTTGCTCTCTTTCTCACTCTGTGTCACATGCATTTGGTTTTTGGAGAAGAATACTGACTTCTTAGACTTGAATGTTAGACATAACGTATTTTGAGAACTAAGTCTGAATGTTCTTTGATTCTTTTCAGCTACTCTTCTGCTCCCTGTGTTTTGTTACCATGCGCCAAGGGCTGCAGAGGCATCTTTGCACAGCCTCCTTCCACTCCTTCCCCAAACCCTGAGAGATGATTGGTGGGTGTCCGTTTTATGGAGAGGTAATGGCCCCAAGTTGTACAGCTATCCAGTGCAACATACTATCGAACATTTCCTCTAGGAATCTAAAACAGGCAGTGCATGAAAGGAGTCTGGAGGCAAAGCCTAGATATTGGAAGCTTATCCTCAAGTATTAATTCTGTACTAGCATGGTAGCTTTTCATAGAAATTGAGGGCAAACATCTATTGTTAATAGCCTATCATTGCTTTTATTGCCTCAACATTTTAAAACTTTTCATACTAATATTCTAGAATTTTAACAGACTGTGAATGTCTTAAGGCTATGTGCCATAGACTAATAGAGTGAGTATCCTGACTTTGTCTTGTGTTTTCCCCTTTTGGTACTTTTTTTTTTTTTTTTTTTTTTTTTTTTTTTTTTTTTTTTTTTTTTTTTTTTTTTTTTTTTTTTTTTTTTTTTTTTTTTTTTTTTTTTTTTTTTTTTTTTTTTTTTTTTTTTTGAGACAAGGTCTTGCTTTATAGTTCAGGCTGGCCCTGAGCTCACTATGTAGCCCAAGCAAGCCTTCAACTCAGCAATCCTCCTGCCTCTGCCTCCTGAGTGCTGGGATCACAGGCGTGAGCCACCACACCCAGCCCTCTTTGTACTTTTTTATAGTGTCAGTCCCTTCAGGGCTAGGACAGTGTTCTCTGTATCCTAGTATATGTGGTGCTCAGCTTAGTACCTGTGAGCACTCAAAGTTTGTCAACTAGAAAGCGAACTGGAAGTCAAAGACTTCTGATATAGTGAAGCACTCAAGTTGGAATTCAGTTTCTGATCTTCTGTCTCCAGGTTCCCACTAACTGATTTCTGTCAGATTTTTGTCATTAAGTGTTTATCTTTTGTTAATTGAGGGATTTGGTAAGGTGCTGCCATGTGATCTCTTTTGATGTGTAATTTTACTCTGTCAACTTGGGATTCTTCTCGGGAAGAATGTGCTCCTTCCTTCCAGGCTCCGTGGAAACCCTCTTCCATTTCCTTGCCAGTTGGTCACCTGTCCCCTGTCTTTTCATACAGCTACCACTGTTCCAGATTTGCCAAAAGCTTTCTCATTCGATATCTATTGCTGCAAACTTCGTCCTTCACCCATCGTCATTCTTTAGGATTCGAACTCAGGAAAGAAACAGGTACCCCTACAGGATCTATCAGACATACAGCTTTGACTCCTGCAACCCATTTTCTGGCTGGCCATCACGGCCAGGGTTGTGGGATCTTCCCAGCCTGCCCTGGTAACTTCTGAGGAAGGCAGCGTTAAGATGTTCCTTGTTTTCATTTTAGCAAAGTAGTTTCTGCATTGTGTTTGAGAACATAGCCTCATCAGCCAGGCTCCTCTGCATCTCATTGTAGCATTTCATTTCTCTGTGTCACAGTTTTCCAAGCTGTAAAATGGGGCCGATGATACACCTGCTTCCCAGGGTTATTCTGTGTAGCTGTCAGGACATAGTTAATGCCTGCAGTAGGGGCAGTGCTATGTAAGTGATGTGCTATTATTGTTTGTTGATTTTTTAAATCCATGTAGCCTTTGCTGTATGCTGTGTCATTTGCTTCCATACTGTGTCCTTTGTGTCTTCATCACACATTGCTGGGATCTGACTGTGAATCTGTTTTCTCTGTGGCTTTGAGCTCTGCAAGGGCAGGAACCATGGCTTCTATTATGTCTTCAGAGCCTTATGGTATCTGATCCTTTCCTATTTGTGGAACTTGGACCTGACTTGACTTCAGTGGTCAGAGGGGTTTGTTCAGGCTGGTTGACTTGGAGACCCTGCTCTCTGTTGTGCCTTCTCAGCTGGCAGCTGCACAGCCCGACACTGGGACTGTGCGGGCTTAAAGGGAACTTACCGAGTTCTCTTCTGCGTCACCCTCATGTGGGCTGCTTTCCCCTCCCATTACCCTCCTGGCAGAACTTGTGAGGAAGATGGTCCAGTGTCGAACAAGAGAAGTTAGAAAGGTAAAGTTACATGGGAAGATGATAGCAAGAAACACCAGAGATGTCAGTGCCAGAGTTGTTGTTTAACAGTGTTTTGGTCACTCAAGGAGATCCTGTGGTTAAGTGCCCCTAAAAGTGCTGCCAGCATGACTCTTCTTTTTCCTTTCAGGATTTGACGGGATCTGAACTGTATACCCAGGCAGCCAGACTTCTGCACCCTGTGATTTACACCACTGCTGTCATTCTCCTCTTGTGCCTCTTGGCCATCATCGTGAGCTACGTGTACCATCACAGGTAAGAGACTATGCGACGGAGGCAGCCCTGTGGATTTGTATTTGGAGGACTTCGTTTTACCTTTAATAATGATGAAACTGAGTTTGCTACCATGTGCCAGACTTCCAAAGTAAGAATATGTACCGTTTAGTACACATAAACCTCCTTCACTTCATGCTATTAGAAATGTGAATAATTAGCACCACAGCGGTGAGTTCATCTTCCATAGCACCAGTATTTCTCAGAACAGAATGGGAGGTGTGCATTGGAGGCTGGGATGGCGGCAAGCCTGGGAGAAAGAGGGTGAGAATGAAGGTTGTTACCTCTAGTTGCACCTGTACAGGTGTCTCTGGGTGCACTTGTGTCAGGACTTTTATTTTCTGGCTTTTATTTTTGCTTGTCACAGTATCCTTTATTTTATAAATGGTACTTTTAAGGTTTGTGGCAGTTAAAAGTGGGATATGGTTTTTGTTAATTGGAGGCAAAACTACGGAAACTTCTATCTTATGGCTGGAAATGATGAACTAAAAGGATTTGCTAAGCGGGAATTCTCTTTACAAAAGGTTTTACCAGAACATATTTTCCTATTTAAGTTGGACATATATGGCATTTCTTGACATTTACTTAAGAAACAAAAGGAGGTTTTGATATTTTTTTTTAAAAAAGAGAAAGAAAGACTTCAACATTTTGTTACAAAAGGCCAAGAAGAAATACCCTGGGCATTTAGACCATGTTATTCTAATAAGTCAAGAAAAAAGCCTGCTGACACGGGGCAGAAATCTCTAGATAGTCAATCAGATAATCCAGTTGTTTTAAGACAGCATCAATAATAAAAATTCATCTTTTTATTATTAAGAGTTTTTTAAAAATTTATTTGAAATTATTTTTAGCATATGGTCCTGGGACACGACAGCGCCATACCTGTGAGAAATTGGTACATGCACATAACATGTAATTCTTCCTTCATCCCCTTCTTGCCCTCTCCATCTCTAGGGGAGGAGATCAGCGATACTTTCAAACTCTTTCTTGATATTCATTTTTTTTCCTTTTATTAGTATATGCTTGCAATAAATAATAAACACATTCATCATGGGGACTTGGCATATGTACATATCACATCTTGAGATTTGTTTAGTTTTTAGTAGAGTGACTATGTAAGTGGTTTATCTTTTACTCCATAAAGTGAAATGTCAAGCTGTATTGAGTGACTTCTCAAATACAGTGTGTCTGACAGTGTATGTTTGATAAAATGTTGAAATATGAACCATTTAAATTTCACCTCTTTATAGTTGAAATTAATGTGTAAATGAACATGATAGTGTCTTCTTTCAAATATGCCAGACTAAATATTAATGTGGTCTCATTTCTAAAACAGCTTGATTAGGATCAGTCTCAAGAGCTGGCACATGCTTGTGAATTTATGCTTCCATATTTCTCTGACCTGTGTGGTCTTCGTGGGAGGAATAACCCAGACCAGAAATTCCAGTGTCTGCCAGGCAGTAAGTCGAAGTGAATAACTGAAGTGGCGGCGGGGTGGGGGATGACATTACAACATCATTAATGTCTCATTAAATATAAAAGCAAAAATGTTTCTTTAAAGTCTTTTCTGTAATTAAAGTTAAGCTTAGTGCTTGTCCCTTAAACAATTTATTATTTAAAGTTATAAATTATCATTTCACAACTGAATACCTAACTTTATCAACTTGTCTCTTTCTCCTTAGAAATGGAGTGTTACTTGTCAGGGCTATTATAAGGCCTAACAGTTAATTGAAGTATTTATAAAATTCTGGCTTTAACTGAAAGAGTAGTGACATTTTCTGACAATGGGGTTTTAAAATTTTCTCCATTCACTGATGTAAAGGAATTATGTAAAAATAAATAGGTTCAATACATGCAAAGAATTAAGTATTTTCACTTATAATCCTTACATTCATAGTGAACAGTATTCTTGCAGTTTAAACATAAAAAAATCAAAGCACTTCAATGTAAGAGTAAAGAGTAAGTAAAATTTTATTTCTCTGTTCGTGTATTGTTTTCCATATGAAGAGTTACGAGAAGCATATAATAAAAATTAAGGGTTCTGACTACCTGGATTTATATCTCAGATTTTCCATTTATTACTTGTATTTTTATGGACGATTTAAGCTTCTTCATTTCAAATTGTGCCAGAAAACATACTAGATCTACTTCCTTTACAGATTGTTCAGTGTATGCACGATGTTGAATAACAGATGTGTAGAACTTTTTATTTTGAATGACTGTGTATCAGCTTTGTATCCACTGAATGGCAGCTTCTCATTTTCTTCTCCCTCTAAACTTGGTCAGCTCTCTGCTTCTGTGGTACTTTGTGGACTTCATATAAGTGGAGTTATGGAACATTTCTCTTTTTGTGATTGGAGCTTTTCATTTAGAAATCCTGAAGGTTCATATGTGTTGCAGAACATGACACCATTTTCCTTTTAATGGCTGAATAGTACTCCATGGTACTTTCCTTGTATACTTTTACAGACCATTTTTTTTTTATCTCTTGGCTATTATGAATAATACTTCTGTGAATATGGAATGGAGATATTTCTTCAAGATTTTTATTTTATTATCTAATATTTCTATGTCTGACCTTTCCCACTTGTAAATTGAGAATAATTGAATTATTGCTGGATGGTCTGATTGTTACATTAAAGAACTCTAAGGAATATGCATATGTGAAAGTCCAGCAAAGGTGGAGTGTAAATTTAAACTATAAAACTGCTAAAATGCAGCTATGAGAAAACATAATGGATGAGAAGACACTATTTATAGAAAAATCAAAGACTATCACATACCTAGAAATAATATGTTCAAGATTTCTAGGTAAAAGGACCTGCATAAATGGAAAGACGTACTAGACCCAAGTTTAGGGAAACAGTATCAGAAGACTGGCAGATCCTCCTAGATTGCTTTACAGATTAAGAGAATTTTTCATGAAAATGAAACTTGATGACTTTTAAATTTACCTGAATGTAAAGGGTGGAAGGAAGCCCAGATACTTGGAAAAAGGACAAGCAGAGCTACAACGTTGTTCCCTGGGCACCTGGCTGAAGGGCTGTGATGGTGAAGCCACGTGGCAGTAGCTCTAGAGGTGGCCGGAGCGACGGCCACAGTGGTGGGGCGTCTGGACCTGGGCGGAACTGGGGACACAGCACAGATGGCAATGGTGCTGTGCAGACCACCATGACTAGATGGGTTTGGGGACAGTCCTTTCAGAAAGAGATTTAAAAGATCCATACCTCATCTGATCTTGAAAACAAATCCCAAGCCAGCGTGGTTGGGTTAAAAATTCAGATGTCCAAACCAAGATTTTAAAATTTGTTTTAGAAAATGTCACAGACCTTGGGATAAGGAAGGTTTTTATTAAGTAAAAAACAATAAAAGGCATTCACTAGAAAAGAGACAAATTTGATTATGAAGTTTTATTTACCTAGAGTCCTTAAAGTCAGTGAAAAGGCGTGTTACCAACTGGAAGAAGGCATTACATTCATACAAGTGAAAGGATTAGGATAAAAATATAAATCAATAAATCTCAGGAGTGGGCCACAAGCACCCAGCAGAAGTGGTAAGAGAATAGACAGGCCTTTCTCGGGAGAATATGCACACAGGTCCAGAACACATGTGCAGAGATGTACAGCACCATTTGGAGACCTTAAAGATGCAAATGTAAGAGCTCATTACTATTTTCTGTTCTTAAGATGGCAGCCCCAAGCCCAGTAACACCACGTCCTGACCGGAACGTGGCTCTGCAGGCTCGCGGCTACACTGTTGGCAGGTTCACTGGTGGGCGCGCACGTGCTCTGTGCGCTTTGGCCACCTCCACCTTCTAAAGTCAGTTGATCACCTGACCTTGGAGTGCAGCAGTTCCACTCCTAGGCCCACAGAGCAACTGTGCCCACAGGCCTGGACATGAATATTCATGGCACCAGTATACATAGGAGGTAAAACCTGGAGGCTGCTCAAATGCCCATCAGAGAGAGAGTCAATGAATAAACACTGGTATACTGGAGTCAAAATGAGTGAATTATAGCGATATAAAATAGTGCCAATTAGCTTTGGGTAAAAATACAAGTCTCAAAAATCATATTCAGTCTGTACCACTTTTTAAATAAAAATGACTAACATAGGCCACATATCTTTAACAAAAATAGATGAGTACAGTAACCTGTAAGAAAAAGACCAAGAACATAGACTACAGGATGAGGCTTTCCTTGAATGTGGAACTCATGTGGTTAGATATAGGTTATGTACAAGATGGTAACTACAGTCATGGATGCTTATTAATAACAGCATCTACTTAGATAAGTAAATAAAGGCAAGCCATGCTTAGCCCAGTCACTCGATGTGCCCTGGACCTGAGCCATATGATTAGTCCAGCACTGTACACGCGAGAGCCAATTTAAAATGTCTGTGTTTTCCTAGGAATTGTTGAGAGGATTAAATGATCCTACAGTCAGAACGGTAGCGAGCATATAGTAACTGCTCAGTGAGTGTTATCTGTTACTGCGTTAGTATTATTTACTGACACAGCTGTCTCTCAGTTGTTCAGTGCATTTGTTTGTTCCTTCAGTTTTTGCAGCCATCACTGTGCATTTGAAAAGCAGACTTAGGCGTGGAGCTCACAAGCCGTCAGATACAGGCTCAATTTATTATATGGACGAAGACATAGATTCTTTGCCCTTAGTGTTTTCCTCCTCTTCTTCATGCAGCTGCCTCTCATTAACCTTGAAGCTGTCATTTGTTACCATTTCAAAAATAGTGTCCGTCACCTCCCACTGTCACAGTGCTTACTGAAACTCCACGTTTCCCTGGGAACTCTGTACCTTACTATTTGTGGTCTCTGGTCTGTACACTCTCTCTGGACAAGAATTATGTCAATTCAGTTCACTCTCATTTATGCAGGGGCCAACACAGGACCTGATTCCTAGGTGTTCGGCAGATTTGTATCTATAAATAAAAAGGACCCCATGTTTGCAGATAGTAGAAATCATTCACACCGAGAGCTGTTGTGAGCACAGGCTCTATTAGTAGAATACACAGCTCACACTGGTATTAATGGTCTCAATTTGGTCTAACAGTATTCATTGATTTCCTAAAGCAGACACATTAATTTATTTCATTAAGGAAATGAATAGAAAGAGACCATTGTAAAGATGACTGCCTTTCATTGTGTGGAGTACTGTTTGATACCATTTCTAAAGCAAAAGGAGAGGAATTGCATGGACTTTTTAAGGCCCATAGAATAAATGTCCATTAGCTCAAGGTTTACACGAGAAAAGGAAAGGGCATGCCTTTAGATGTTCCTGTCTGTTAATTTTCTTTCTTCTTTGACAATGCCCTCCTCTTCTTCTTCAAAAGAAATAACATCACTTTCGACTCAAACATTACTTTTAAAACTCTTCATTTAGTAGCCAGCTGAGAAGAGGGTGGTGGAATTCAAAAAGGACAGGTCCAGGATTCCGGATCCTACTAGGTGGGCAAACAGTTTGTCCTGCTGGTCGTGTAACCGATGGGGGCTGAAAGTTTTCCCTGTGAAACAGTGGCTCAAGCTGGGCGAATTCAGTGATCCCACACCGTTTCCTCAGTCAGCCGGTGTGCTCCCCATGGGCTTTGACGCTTGAGGCTGGAGCTGGAGGAGAGCTAAGAGGGTGAGGAGAAGAGACAGTAGAAGATGCTGTTGGCTCCAGGCCAGAAGGGATCCGACTGCCGGTCACAGTGTGCTGCCCAGTCATTGTTCATCTCCTGGTCCTTGATTTTCACAGCTGTGCGTTAAAGAGATTTGACTTGTCACTCTATGGATTCGGGGATTTATCTGTTAAATGTAGCGCCAGCTGCTGTCCTCAGGTACCCTTTTATATCTGTTATCCAGAATATTCTCTTAGCCTCTGTGTGAAGCTCAAGGTTAATAATACTGACCAGTCAGGGATGTGAAGAGAACAGAGTAAATTCTCACAGATAGTAGAAATCATTCTACTGTTTTTGTATATCTCATAGTCATTGACTAGTGTAATCTATAATTCTAATTTTTGTATATTTATATGTAATTTGTCATCAAGGTCTGGCTGTAGCTATGTTAGGTTATGGATACTTTTTAAAAATTTGAAAAATGAGTTTCTATTTATGGTGAAGAAAGTAAAGTGGAACTCTCTAACAGACAGTTACTTGGTATCTGTTTTGTAGCTTTGGAAATTTTTGTCCAGAGATAGGTGGTTTTCTTAAGTAAGAATCCATTGCATTAGTTATTTACACAACCTTTGTGTTAGATCACTGTCTTCCACACTGTCTACAACATTTCCACGTGGCTCTCCAATTTATTTGTAACAGTGAGATTGTATTTCATATGTAGTCCAAGTGTTGGAGGAAAAATACCAGAGGAAGCTCTCATTGTTACATCTTAATTCCTCCATTGTTCTGGTTTTTATGGAATGTTTAGGGACTTGCTTTCAGAGTGCTAAAATCATTTGGCAGATTGCAAGTTGAAGTCCAGCCAGTGCAGTTTAGTAAGACCCTGCCTCTAAGCAAAGAATAAAAAAGAACTAGAGTTCTGGGCGTGATGGCTCATGCCTGTAATCCCAGTGCTCCGGAGGCAGAGGCAGGAGGATTGCCGAGTTCGAGGCTTGCCTGGGCTACGTAGTGAGCTCAGGGCCAGCCTGAACTACAAAGTGAGACCCTGTCTCAAAAAGAAAAAAAGAACTAGAGTGGTAGCTCAGTGCAAAGTCCCTAGTTTAAAACCCAGTGCTGAAGGAAAAGAAGAGCAGAGGGTACTTCTCTGAAAAATTTGGAAGTGCCATAGCAAACACCTCAGAGTCTAAAAACTGAGTTACTTTACTTAGAAGGCTCTCCATCCTACCCCTTCTGTGTTGAAAACATCTTTAACTTAATGTAGTTTATGGTTCTGTCTTAATTCTTTTCACCTTTGTATCAAAGAAAACTCCAGCAGTGGTAGAATCCAAATCTGTGTCAAATTTGTCTTGAATTTATTGGTTTCTATGCACCAAATTCATTTAGACTGTTTATACTTAGAGTGTCTGGTGTGACACTGAGACAGCTTGAAGGGCTATATTATGCCATTTGTTCCACTTCTGTTTATAAATTTTGCTTTCATAGTACACTCAGCGAAACTAACAGAGACCAAGGAACAGCTCATCTCCTTAGGCAGAAGACGACTTCCCATTTCTCTAGTTGGGGTGAGCCAGATCTCCCCCTCCTGACACCCCATGGGTGCCATTTACCCTGGACAGTGGCTACCCATGTTATTTCTCCCACAAATAAGGCTTTGATAATACCAAGGGTGAGCCATAGAAGGATTCTCATCGAACTCCAGAGTGGTACACATGCTTTCATTCTTGACTCAGGTCTGACTGTGTCAGCTGATTTGATTTTCTTAAGACTGAACAACCATCTCTTTAAAATGAGAACTTTTCCTAGAAATTTCCATTGCTAGAATTTTACGTAGAACATTTGTGTAAGAAAAATGATTCAAAGCAACAGTAAGTCAGTAGTTAAGAAAGCTCAATTATGTTCTTGATTCTTTTGTGAATCATGGCATTTATTTTTCTGTAATTTTTTTTTCTTGAGACAAAGTCTCACTGTGTAGTTCCAGCTGTCCTTGAATTCAACGTGTATCCCAGGCTGCCCTCAAACTCATGGTGATCTTCCCACCTCAGCCTCCCAAATACTGAGATTAAGAACATGACCAGTAAATTTTTTTTAATTTTTTTTAACTTTTCATATCCCCTCAGCTAGAATTTGCTCCTTAGCTAGCATTGCTTTAAACATAGGTCATGTGATGAGCATGCTTCTGTCATGACTTGGAAAAAAAAAACTCAATTAGTGTCATCATTTACATGTACTGTACCTATCCTCTGTTTATTGAGCATCTAGTTACTTTTTGATGCCTATAGCCCGCTTTGATTTATGTCTTGAGAATAATTCCACTATCATATTAAGGAAACAATTTTGGAGAGATCATGTTATTTTCTCAACATGACACTCTCCCAAATGAGGAATTTAGTGCCTAACATATTGTATGACTTTGTGTAGATTATACAGTAGGTAAAAGATGTATTCAGTTTTAAAATCTGGAAATTTTATTCCTGAGTTTACCATCATAACCAACATTATATTATGTTACTTTCTTACCAGGATAGAAATCTGAGTCAGAACTCAGGTCTTTTACTCTGAGATGTACTCATTGTGTGCTGTAGCTTTCAGCTTCTAGTTACTCTTTCCCTCAACTTTTTCCTTAACATGCATGCTAGAAAGTGAGCTCGGTTGGCGACGCTCCATCTGTGCACAGCACGCCTTTGGGTTCATGTTGTGCAGTAGCCAGTTATGCGGTACATTGTAGGTTATCATAAGTGGACCTGGAATCCATGAACCTCCTAGGTCAAAGCTGTCAGCTTCTGTGTTCGAGGAATGTCAGATTTTGTAAGGAGTGTCTTACTAGCAGGCAGAAAAATTGATCATTGAAGTAGCCTTTTTACTGATCTTTAATCAGGCTTGTTAAAACATTGTTTTCATTTGGTTTGTTTCTACTCCTCAATCTTCCCTGCAGGTTGGAATCATTCTTCACTATTCCACCCTGGCCACTGTCCTCTGGGTGGGAGTGACTGCTCGAAATATCTATAAACAAGTCACTAAAAAAGCTAAGAGATGCCAGGATCCTGACGAACCGCCCCCTCCACCAAGACCAATGCTCAGGTATCTTGTATCTCTGGTGTGTTAAGCACTAATTCACGGTTGCTTTAGTGGAGGCGTAGCCGTAGATCGTGACGACTGGTGAATCCACTATGAGGAAGAAGTGAAAGGCCAGACCCATAAGCTGTGCTAACGGTTCTTACTGTGGGCTTCCCACCCTCCTTGCTGTGCATCTTCACTGGCTTCCATACCCTTGCTGTGCACCTGAGCTGCTCTTTGGAAAGGGGGTAACTCTACTCTAGAGCTTTAGGGAAGAATGAACACGGAGCCCTGAAGAAGGAGCTGGCCTTGTAGCAAGCTCTCCGAACAGTTAACCTTTTAGTTCCTTGAGGTCATGTGTCATCTGTTTATTTTCCTCAAGAGAGAATCCACTTAATTATTCTCTCCACAAGATAAAATGGATTTGGAGTCATGGCCTTCCTACCCAATATAATAAAAAAAAAATTGTAAGTAGATTAAGTATCCTGCTAGAAGAGTAAAGATTCTGTCAGCAGTGGCAGAGTTATTAAATCCCTGGCCTGTACCCGGCCCTGTGCTGGGAAGTGCAGGTGCCCTTCCTGCCCTGCAGTCATACATTTGGGGGAAACGCTGGGCCAGTCTCACGGACCTCACTTTATGACAAAGACGGAGGAGGAAGGGAACCCTACAGGGGAGTACACAGGGTAACTTGAGATGTGCAGCCTGGCTGGTTCCTAGGGCACACAGGATGGGGTAGCAGGAGCTCAGGGTGGAAGTGGGGTGGGCCTCCCTGGGCCGTGTGAGACTGTGGGCTGCAGTGGTGCTGTTTTAGAAAGATAGAGTGCTGTCGGGCCATACATCGGGAGCCCTAGAATAGTGAGCGCCCGTGATAACCAGCAGCCCACTGTGGCACCTGCAGTGTAGGTTCCGCTCCAGTGCCCTGGAAGTAAGGAGTTCCCTGGGAGCTCATGAGGATTCTGCAGCCAGAACAGCATTGTGGAGACAGAGGAGGGTCCGTGTTGGAGAGACATGTGTTACTTTGTCCGGGATTGAAGAGATCAAAAGTAGCTGCAGATGGCCTGCTCAGTTCACCTCAGTTCCTTGACAGATGGCGTTTCTGTCAGCCTGGAAAACCCCACAGGAAAAGTAGAGAGGCTGAGGGAAGGCCTGAGCGTGAGGACATTAAGCAGACTGAGTAAGAGACATTTCCACATACTGCAGTGGAAGCCGTGATAACGAGCGAGATCTCCTGGGGAGAAGTTAGTTAAGAAAAGAGTAAACCCTGGGCCCAGTCTGTGTTTAACAGAGAGGCTGTGGGAAGTAGTCACTGGAAGAAGTGATGGAGGACCCACCAATGGAGGTGATTGCCGGAGACAGTGGTCCTGCGGAGGAGTGCTCAGCTACTGCAGGCTGTGGGAGAGAGCGAAGGAGACTGGGAGGCCCGAAAATCTGTTATTTAGCAGCTGTTCATCATTGCTAGGTTCTGAGAAAAGACAGCAGGAGATGAGGAAAAGCTCCGAACCCTGCGCTTCCCCCAAGTGGCTGACTTTTGCATGTACCCCTTTCGCTTTAGTGCAGCTCTACTCACTAGGTCTGGTACCCTCCCTTCCCAGCGTGTGGAGCTTGAGGAAGCCAGGTACATGAGGATTGACCAGTGGCTGACAGGGGCTGCCTGTAGAGTCTGGGTGGGAGAATGTACAAAGGCAGTCTGAATGCCGAAGGGCTGGAAGACCCACTTGGAGGTCAGAGACTGCAGAGCCACCTGCAGGTTTGTGTCAGGAGGCCAGAGGCTCCGCGCTGCAGGCCGGAGCGTCTGCTCTGCAAGCCCGGAGATGGGTGTCAGGCCGTCACTAAAACGAGCTCTTTCAAAGAAGCAGCAGAAAGACCTCTTTGCTCTTTCATTTTTTTATCACATCAAGAGTGCAGAGCACCCAGAACTGCACTAAACCAGTCTGGTAGGTGGCCCTTATTCAGGTGACACCTGGTTAACTGTGACCCCAAGTGACACTGCAGTGTAGACACTGGGCGAGGGCAACCGTGACTTTCTCTTGGTCCCTGGAGACAGCCTCAGCATCACAGCGTGAGATGGAAACAGCCCATCATAAGAGTTAAAGTAAGGCAAGGCCTTAAAACTGAAGTGAGAATGAAAGAAGGTGATAGTTCAAGAAAAGCCCTACAAGATGAGGGAAGCTTGAAGTGAGTTTAACTCTAAATAAGACAGAGCAGAGCAGGAGGCTTTGAAGTAGTACAGTACAAGTTCATTGGCAACAGGAAGTTCCTGGGCAGAAAAAGAGCTGCAAAGAAAATAATGGAAGCCTAAGTACACTTTGGAAAGAATGCTTTCTTTCCAGGTAAAAAGCACATTGGAATTAGTAAGTGGCAGGAAGAAGAGGAAGGTGGCACATCCAGGCTTCCCTTTCATCTGACGTTGAATGGTTCTAGTTTTACAGGGCATCTTTAGCAATACAAGTATTGTCTTTAAGGATTCTGGTAAGGAAATAATGGAGAACCAATGCTAATAGAGTAATGTGTCACAAATATTGCCTTTATCCAGTGCATTCAAGATGTAGGGCTGTTTCTCAGAGAGGGTAAATGCTGAATTAAGACTCACTGTACCCAGGAGCATCTAGCCAGGGCACAAAGTTCCTCGAAAGCTCACAGGCTACAGAGTTATTCCTGGGGGACCCACAGTCTTACTGCACCTCTGTGTCTTTGGCTGCCCCAGCTCGTCCACAGGGAAGGAGCCTGAAGCACTTCAGACCCAAACACCCTCCCTATTTGCTCTGGGGATGGAGTGATGCAGTACATATAGACGGAGGACCTGGAACACGCAGGCTCAGCCAAGCATTAATAGTGCTCATACGTCATTCCATTCTTTGTGTGAACCCTGCCTAGCACAGTGAAATTTTGATGTCTGTCTCAAATCAAATTTCCCATTCACCAGCTAAATCTAAAAGCCTCCAAAACTAAAATGAAATTCTACACAATAGCTGAGTGTTTCTGTGTCAGTCCACAAGGTGGCAGGAGCCGACCAGCTTTTCCCAGCTCAGAAACTTTCTTAACTCTTGGGGTTTTAAAGAAGAAATCTAAAAACCAAAGCAAAACAGACACACTTAAAAAAGTAAGCCTCAGGGCCGGAGGATTAGCTCAGTTGTTCTGGCACCTGCCTCAGAAGCGCAAGGTCCTGAGTTCGATCCCCGGTAACCACATACAATGCTGGGTGTGGAGACTCACCCCTACCAGCAATCAATACCACATACCACAGTGCCAGGCATGGTGGCTCACACCTGTCATCCCAGCACTTGGGAGGCAGAGACAGGAGGATTGCTGAGTTCAAAGCTTGCCTAGGCTACATAGTGAGCTCAGAGCCAGCCTGAACTACAAAGCGAGACCCTGTCTCAAAAGAAAAAAAAAAAAAAAAAAGTAAGCTTCAGAGAATGAGGTTTGATGTACCGAGATGCTGCAGCTCACATACCTTAAAAAATACAGACTGGTGAACAGTTGTTCCCACTTTTCCCCTTCTAGGTTCTACTTGATTGGTGGTGGGATCCCCATCATAGTTTGTGGCATAACCGCAGCAGCGAACATCAAGAATTACGGCAGTCGACCAAGCGCACCCTAGTGAGTATTTTGTATTCTGTATGTACTTGACCCAATTGCTTCTCTGGAAGTGTCTTTCTAGGCACTGCACTTTATTGAGATTCCTTAGTTTGTTGAAATGCTTAGCACCTGACCTGGCTCACCCTGTTCTTTTCTAGTTGCTGGATGGCTTGGGAACCCTCTTTGGGAGCCTTCTATGGACCTGCCAGCTTCATTACTTTCGTAAACTGTATGTACTTCCTAAGCATATTTATTCAGTTGAAAAGACACCCTGAGCGCAAATATGAGCTTAAGGAGCCCACGGAGGAGCAACAGAGATTGGCAGCCAACGAAAATGGTGAAATAAATCATCAGGATTCACTGTCTTTGTCTCTGATTTCTACATCGGTGCTGGAGAACGAGCACACTTTTCATGCCCAGCTCTTGGGAGCCAGTCTTACCTTGCTCTTATACATCACTCTGTGGATGTTTGGGGCCTTGGCTGTGTCTCTGTATTACCCCCTGGACTTGGTTTTTAGCTTCTTTTTCGGAGCCACGTGTTTAACTTTCAGTGCGTTCATCATGGTTCATCATTGTGTTAACAGGGAGGACGTCAGGCTTGCATGGATCATGACTTGCTGCCCAGGACGCAGTTCGTATTCAGTGCAAGTCAACATCCAGCCACCCAACTCGGGTGGGACAAATGGGGAGGCACCTAAGTGCACCAACAGCAGCGCGGAGTCTTCATGTACGAACAAAAGTGCGTCAAGCTTCAAAAATTCCTCCCAGGGCTGTAAGCTAACAAATTTGCAGGCTGCAGCAGCGCAGTGCCACACCAGTGCTCTACCTGTGAACTCCAATCCTCAGCTTGACAATAGCCTCACCGAACATTCTATGGACAATGATATCAAGATGCATGTAGCTCCTTTAGATGTGCAGTTTCGACCAAATGTGCACTCAAGCCGCCATCATAAAAACCGGAGTAAAGGGCACCGGGCAAGCCGGCTCACGGTCCTCCGAGAATATGCCTACGACGTGCCAACAAGCGTGGAAGGAAGCGTGCAGAACGGCCTACCCAAGAGCCGGCTGGGCAGTAATGAAGGACACTCTAGGAGTCGGAGGGCTTACTTAGCCTACAGAGAGAGGCAGTACAACCCACCCCAACAGGACAGTAGTGATACTTGTAGCACACTTCCCAAAAGCAGCCGTAATTTTGAAAAGCCTCTTTCCTCTAGCAGTAAAAAAGATGCATTAAGGAAGCCAACTGTAGTTGAACTTGAAAGTCAACAGAAGTCTTATGGCCTCAACTTGGCCATTCAGAATGGACCAATGAAAAGCAGTGGGCAGGAAGCACCTCTGCTTAGTACAGACAGCACTGGCAATGTTAGAACTGGATTATGGAAACATGAAACTACTGTGTAGCATTGCTGGTGTTCTTGGCAGAAACTGACTAAACTGTGATGCTCACATTCCTTAAGCTATGTACTTTTCAAAACAGTTTACAGCCACATTAGGGGTTCAGAACAGTTTAGAATAAACTTCTAAGTTTTGGATTTTGCTTACTTTGTATTCAGAATTTGTTGTCTTTTTGTTTTACAATAAAATAAGTCCTTTAAAACATCACTTTACATGTCAAAACACCAACAGGACCCTTTGAGAATCTGAAATGTAATTTCTTAGGATCTGTAAAACCTTAACATTTCAGGCCATATTTAATAAACTGAATAGGTTGTCACTTTGTAGTCCTTATGTTCTACTGTGTGAGCATTTAGTTCTGTTTTCATGAAATGTATATAGTGCAATATTTTAATGAGAATTCTTTGCAAACTAGTTTTGGATCTATTAACATTAACTATAGCTTTTGAATCAAAGTGATGTTTGACTTGATGTGTTTGATAGATGCAGTTTTAAATGCTACTGGTTTTTTTTATAGGCCTCACAGAATAGCTTTTATAAATGGAAATGCCAAAAAAGTTCTGCTAAGTTGCATAATTTTGCCATATGACTTTAATCATCTTCATACTATTTTTAATACTTGTATTTTTTCAGTGGCTTATATTTGCATTTAGCTCTGTGTTCTTTATTTCTGGTGTGTGTGGAGTCCTGTATGTGTGCTACTCTTAAATGAAGAGCTACCACACCAGGTTCACCTTGACTCTGCATTCCTCGCTATGGCACATGTGTTGACTTTTGTTTTGTACTTAAATAGGTGAAGTTCCTGAGGTCCATGCCATTCGAGCACTTGCCATCCAACAGTTTGCACTGGGTGTCAGCAGTACCTTGCCGTCCTTCTCCACTCTTGTCCTGAATCTCACTGCAGTTTCCAGGTTGCTCATCTGCAGTGTTCTGCCAGAAAAAGTTCAAAACTTATGTCTATTTTCAGGAGTAGTCTAAAGGTTAGAAGGAAATCCTACACAAGGTATATATTCAAGAAGTGCCAAAAGAGGCAAATAGTTTAGCCTTATAAACTCAAGTTCTAAGAGCACAACTAACTTCCTGCTCTCAGAGAGCCATTCTTAAACATCAGGACCATGCACTATCATGTAAGTGGTCGGCTTTCTTAGAGGGCTGTGTTTCTGTAATAAAACTTGTATTTCTATTGAAGACTATTTCCTAACATAGGAATAGTCTTCCTAGAGACATTGGATGAGGTGAAGAAGGCACCACGAAAGAGACTGATCATTTGTGTAGTGATCCGTTCCTCACCTGGTTAGGGTAATTGTGGTAATTACTCTACCCTGTGCAGAGGGTGTTTGGAAATGACAAGGATAAGCTAATAAGAAATGAAGTGTACAGCTCTTCCTTATTGCTTTTTTAAATTTTACTCTGCTTTGCAGTTCATTATTTTAAAATTTGACCCATTTGCAGCCCCAGTCGGTGAGCTCTACACATGGAGAGAAATTTGTTGCTTTCTTTCTTCCACCTTTCTGTAGAAACTGCAAATTTTCTTTTCTTGCAAATGTTCCTTATTAAATAAGTGTTTATTAATTTAAATGTAACTTCTTTTAAGTAATAGAGCAAGAACCAAGGATGGGAAAGAATCAGAAAAAAAAATGAAATATTTCAAAAAAGTGAAGATTGCATTGAAAATATACAGCAGGACTCCATTATAGCCTGGGTGATGCCTCTGCGTATCTTCCCTTTTTGGTTGAGTTAAAGTCTGATTTTGTGTATGGGTTGTGAATAACACATGTGTGTTTCTCCCCCTTTTGTCGTTTATCACTTATAGCTTGTTGCTAGATAGAGTTCTACATTTTTCATGGAATTGTAAACTTAACAGATACTTCCATTTTCCTAGACAACAGTGCATTCATTTTCTCTAATTAAAAAAATAATAACCAAGTCACAAAAATGTAAGCGTTATTAGACACACCGAAGTTTGTACCACATCCAGGATAAGGACTGTGTCTCCTGACCCTAAGGTCACTGTGTGTGATACCACATTTTGTCATTGCTGCAGTGCTTGTGCTCTATCATTGAATCACATTTAGTTCTTATCCAGGTGTTATGTTCTAGTTTCACAATGAGGAATTGGCTGTGTTCCACTTATGGAACCACACGTGACTTGGTGTTTTTTTATTCCACAGAAATTGTTTTCATCATGCTATGTAGTATGATTAAATGTATATGCCACAGTCTTATGTAACTTGATTTTATACTAGACTTTTGATAACAAATAGAAACTTGTTGCAAGGTGGCATATTGGTTTGTGTAAGCATATTTTTGTGAACAGTTTTATAAACTATTTTGGGACACTTATAGATAATAAATAGTATCTAAATCTCAAGGTATTAAGGGTATAGATAGAACAGTACAGCTATGTCTGTTCAGCACCTGTATGTTAATAATAATACAGGCACCAACTTGTGTGTAAATGCTGATCAGGCTCATTATAGAGAAAAAAGAAACAGTATTAACACAGATCTCTGTGTTTCAGGCATTGACTCAGATTGCCCAAACTGAATTCCGATGAGAACATAACAAGTGAGGAAAAAAAAATTAACCAAAAGTGTCTAATCCAGGAATTAAGCTAGATAAATCAATGAAAATGATACATATAAAAATTTAAAACCTGTTAATTTTGTTTATCTTTTTAAGGCTCATTTAATTTAATGTAGTCATCCTGTATCTGTGAGTTCTACGTCCATGGATTCAACTATCAACCATAAAATATTTTTTAAAAATTGTGTAAGTATTGAACATGTAAAAACTTTTTTCCTTGTTATTATTCCCTAAACAGTACAGTATTGTAACCACTCATGTAGCTTTTCTGTTAAATCTACAGATGATTTAAAGTATGGAAAGATGTATGTCGGTTAAATGAAAATCCTCTGCGTTTTATGTAAGTGACTTGAACCACCTCTGGTTTTTTGTCTTCAAAAAGAATCCTGGAACTAGTCTGGCCTCTAGGTAGCAGTGAATGTCTTTACTCTCTCCAGTATTCTTAACCATGAGGAGTCTGATTATTTGTAGTTATTTGGTATTTCCAAAATGTGCATCATCATCAGTCCATCACTTTTGCTAATTCTGCCATATTCTTTTTTTTTTTTTTTTTTTTTTTTTTTTTTTTTTGAGACAGGGTCTCACTTTGTAGTTCAGGCTGGCCCAGGCAAGCCTTGAACTCAGCAATCCTCCTGTCTCTGCCTCCCGAGTGCTGGGATTACAGGCGTGAGCCACCACGCCCGGCAATTCTGCCATATTCTTAACATTTGTTAGTGTGGCCATATGGATCAGCTCACTTTGTTTTTACTAAAATACAGCTAATAATAAATTTAATAGATTTATTTGTATAAACAAAGCAAATTCCTTAAGGAAATATTTGTGATTGTGATCTGTCAGTACTAAAAGCCTGAGTATATGTTGCTAGGTGTTGGACAAAGAAGATTGTAAACACAAAAAGATTATGGTTTTTTTAAATACTGGAGTATTTAACTCGAATCTTCTGAATTACTAGGGCCTCCAGTTTACAGCCGTGCCTTTTACTAGCCATGGGAATATGATGCTGGGATACTAGGACATGAAGTGATGAACACATTCTCAGTCTTTGTAACATCTATTAACTGAGTCTTTGTGGGCTATTTAGTCTTCACTCTTCTTTCTGTACTTAGCTCCTTAGGAAATGAAGGTCCAGTTCAGATAGCCCTTGGTCAGTGATTTACTTTTGAACCTTTTCACCAGGCATACAAGAGGCTCAGAGGGAGATTCTAAGCATCAATGTAGAGCACAGAATATGAGAAGGGCTCTTTTCTGCAGGAAATGACTAAGTACTATCTTCTTTCATAGAGCTGAGTGTTTAGGATTAATTCGTGACTAAAATTGCATTAAACTTTAGTTCATAAAACCTTTGCTTCACAATGTTTGAAACATACTGACCTCCTGATTGTGGCCGATTTATAAAATGGTAGAAGGAAACGAGAATGTGTTTGTGTTATTTAATTCATTATTTTCTGCTTTGGTCTGGATTAATCTGCTGCTACCATGTGGCTTGAAAAGATACTGAAGACCCTCATCAGACTATCCCACGGTTCCACCGAAAGTTTAAAATACTTCCAGGGGACTCTTCAAATGCACAACCAGCCAAGTTTTTCCAACAACAGAACATAATCCAGCTAACCTTCAGTTTTCTAACATTGTCTTCTTGTCTTGGTACCTAGTGCTGATGAAGGTTTGCTTCCACAGATAAATTCATATTGCTCAAATTAGGAAGCATATATGATTATGTACAAAGCTCTTAGTCATGAGTACTAATCCAGGTTGGAGATTATGTCCAGCTATACAAACGAAATCCAATATGAACAGGATGTTTCGTATCAGTGCCCGTTCCTTTATAATAAAACTGATTTAAAATATTAATTTAGGAGTCAGCTATTATTGACAATTTTATTGGCTTTTGATAAACCTTGGTTTTCATTTTAACATTCATGTTCAGTCTCTGTGAATTGTTGTTTAACTGCAGATAATGTAGCTGCATGTCTAGGAGGAAAAGGTAAACAGTGGTGAATAAATAAGTTGCCATAGGGATATATTCCTGGCATGTACAACTGACTTTTATTCCCATGTACTCTTTCATGACACTTTAATTAGTCCTTTGTGAGAGTGCCAAGCAGAAATACTAATTTTCAAGTCATTTTGAAAATTATATGATGATCGAAATCTTGGCCATCTGTGGCAAAAGTACAGTTGATTGGGAGAGTTTACTTGTCACCATTCTGGAGGCTAAAAGCAGAAGTTGGAATATCTGATCATATTGTGATGAAGACTCTTCCTGGCTTGTAGAACCTGCCTTCCTGCTCTCTGCACAGAGTACTAATCCTGTTCCCAAGAGCTCCTCCTCCTGACCTACAGAGAATGACTTAGTATTTGAACCCAACTCCATATTAACACATTCATGATTAGGGTTTCAACATAGGAATTTGGAAGGAGACCCAAAACTAAATAGCATTCTGTCCTTTTCATTCCACAAAATTCATGTTCTGTTTAATCCGAGCAGCTACAAAAGTCTTAATTTCAATTTCAGTTCTGAAATCTAAGGTCTCCATCTGTCATCCAAATTATATATGGTTAAGACTCAAAGTATGATTTATACCCTGAAGTAAAATTCTAGCTGGGAAATTGTGTAGCCATACATGGGTGGTTCCATAAAGGGATGAAAGAGACTGAAGAGCAGGAACCGTGTGAGTCTATAGTAAATCCAAACCCTGGCAAGGAAAATCCCATTCGAATTTAAGAACTGAAAATAATCCTCTGGTTTGATGTCCTGCCTTCGAATGGGAGGGTACAATTCACCATCGACCCTGGTGGCCCACTAATCAAATCACCATTTCTGGTTCTGTAATCTCACCCTTTGATGACCCAGATGTCTGTTAAAGGAAGGAATACTTGTGCCGCAAGATGTGGTAGTGATTCTGTTTAATTGCAAGATGGGCTGCTGCTCAGCCATTTCAGCACCCTCATGCCATTTAGTCTGTTGTCAAGAGAGAGAGTGTAAGTGTGTATACGGGGTCTTGCTTTGCAGTTCAGGGTGGCCTTAAACCCAGCTGTGATGTACCTGCCTCAGCCTCTGGAGTTCTGGGATTACAGGGCTGGGCCACAATGCCCAACTTATCTAGAATATTCCTAAGGCATTTTTTAGTATTACTGAATCCTTTGCATTATGATCGGTAGCAAGGTACAACCCAGTCCAGGCAAGACTACTCACGGCCAAAATCTCCCTTTGACAATGGAGTTCTAGGCCACCCTGCCCCACCTCCACCCCACCCAGATAACCCCAAATAGCCCAGTGTGGACATCAGACAGAAAGAATGAGACCTAATCAGCCTCAAAGGGCATGCTTTTCGGTTCATCCTTGGCTCCGCTCTGATTCGCGTCACTGAGGAACTGAGCGAGCCACCATATGCGTTGGTGAACGGTGTGCACCCTGCACCTGCACTAAGAACACAGGTGTGCAAGGCATGCTCACATGCAGCAGGAGAAAGTAAAAACACCTGAGGTTGAGTTGTTTACCAGGGGAAGTACCATGGAGTGAGGGGTGTGGGAGACGGCTGAATCCTGTGGAACTCTTAATCATTCGTGCTGTGTCTGGGTGGACAAAGCCAAGGTATGCCCATCATTCGGGGCTCTATGTCCAAGGGAGACACTAGTCCCTTGACCCCCAGATTTTAACTTGTTTTTTGTGTCTCTTTTTAATCCTTTTCAACCCTTGGTCAGGTTTGAACCCAGCTCATAGGCTAGTTCCTAAACTGAGATATATGCTGAAAAGCAAAAAAATACAGAAAGGGTATTGGAAGATGATAGTTCCAAAATTTTTAGCAGCAACCATGTAACCAGTTACAGAAATAAAGAGCATAATCGGGAATAATTCACTTAGCTGTGAATGTTGCTGTGCATGCATATACGGCCTGTATCTTTGTTTTCAGGTTTCCAGAGTTTCCAGGTGTGTCTGTGAGAGTCTGCAGACGACATCCATGTTTGAACCCTGTAGACTCTATAGAGTGGATCATCCTTTCCAGCGGGGGAATGTCCATTGGGGTTTAAAATGAACAAAATCTCTTCCTGAGTGGTGAGCTGGTAATCTGTCTTCAGCCCTCAGCTGAGCCTTCTGTCACCAGGCTTGGGAGTTTCTCACATTGTCGGACTTCTCAGCCTGACAGCATGATCGACATTTTGATGTGTCATTGCAAAGGACCCAGTGAGTACATGCAAAATCAATATTCTTGTAGTCTGTAGTTTTCATATTTACCCAAGAATGATTGCATTAGAAAGTTAGCCAACTGTGGTGGTGCATGTCTATAATCTAGCACTCAGGGAGGCTGAGGCAGGAAAATCGCAAGCTGCAGCCAAGCCCCAGCAACCCAGTGACTTAGTAAGACCCTGTCCCAAACAAAGGGGTGAGAAAACCCATTTTGTTTTAAAAATTAAAAAGGTTAGGGTTGTGGGATGTAGTTGAGCATGAAAGACCTGAGATCAATCCCGATTTCTGAAGGCTTAACTTGTACTCAGTAATGCCTAAGCGCTGGACCTGTAATTCAGTATACTTACAACTTGTAAGTATTCCTCCTAGTTTGTGGCTTACTGTTTTTTCATTTCAGTGTTATCTTTTGTTGAATAACCTCTTAGGTCAGGTCAAGTATAATGTCAGTTTTTTAGATTTTATGATTAGCACTTTATGCATTATATTTCAGAAGTCATTGCCAACCATAAGGTTATGAAGATACTATCTTATTTTTTCTTCTAGCAGATTGTTTACCATTCCTATTTATACCCATGATCCACCTCAGTTAATTTTTATGCTTTAAGGTAGGAAACAAGGTCCTATGTCTGTCTTTGCTAGTACCACCCTCAATTGAGTATTTGGGTTTTTCAGGAAGTTTAGAAACTAGGAAATGTAAGACCTTGAGTTTTGTTCCCTTTTAAGATTGCTGTTACTAGTTTGCCAGGGCTGTTATAACAAAATGCAGCCATTTATTTCTCATGGTCCTAGAGACCAACATTCCAGGGTCAGGTATCGGCTGACTGGTTTCTCCTGAACACTCTCTTTGGCTTGCAGACAGCTACCCTCCTTAGATGTCCTCCCATGGCCTTTGTGCTGTACACCCATGATCCTACTGTCTCCTTCATGTCCAGGTGTCCTCTTCTGGTAATGGTATCATTTAGGTTGGATTAGGACCATCTTAAAGGCGTCACTGTAAAGGAGTTATCCTCAAATACACATGAGGCACTGGGAATTAGAACATTCCTGTGTGAATACTGGGGGGTTACAACTGATCCAGCAGCAGTTTCTCTGGCCCTGTGGGGTTGCTCCAAGTTGTCGGGGCTTCTGTCTAAATGTCCTCCCAGGTGCGGATTTGGGGAGTGACTGCACCATGGGAGTGTCGTAATGGACTGGTCCCTAAGAGAATTGTGATAGCACAATTCCAAGTGTGACTAAGTGGATTTAACAAACAGGAAAGAGCCCCCTCCATCCACTAAGGGGTGACACCGACCAGCAGTCCTATATCCTGCATGGAATAAGAAGGGAGAGCAGAGAGAGGGCTCCTGCCTCTGCCTGCCACACCGTGGACTCTTCTCCCTGCTGGGCTGCCCTAACTTTCTACCGGCTCACTCTGGACTGAAACTTCTGCAGAGTACAAACTGAAGTGAAACACTTTGCCCAACAATGAGAAAGTCACTACTACACATCCCATATATATGTTAGGGTGAAATGTTCTATTTCTGCAAAAAAAATGCTGTTGGAATTTTGATGAGCATTGCATTCAGTGGCTCACTTTGGATTGTGTGGAGGTCTTAATATTAATTCTAGTCCATTGACAGAGTGTGACTTTCTATTTATGTCATCTTTAGTTTCTTTCATCAGAGTATTGGGTTTTCAATATGTAAATCTTTTTGATGTTATTGTAACTGGAATTGCACTTTCAATTTCATTTTTAAATTGTTCACCATTAATGTGCAGAAACTCAGTTGCCTTTTGTGTCTCTTTCTGGTGGTGGTTCTAGGAATTCAACTCAGGCCTTCCTACAGCAAGGCACATGCTACACTGCTGCACTACCTCCCCAGTGCACCACCCTCATTTTTTGAGGGTTGTAGCTTGAGAAACTATTTCTTTCAGGTCCAAGTTTTGCTAGTTTGCCCACATTTCTTTGGAATCTGCAGCCCTCCTGCCTCAGCCTTACTAGTGCCTAGGATGATAGGTGTATGCCACCATGCTTGGCATCATTTTTAATATTTGTAATATGCACACATTCCCAGATTTTGGTATATGTTCAAATACAGTCTATACATGTATTTTATTTAGACATGTACAGAATTCTCAAAAAAAGGCTTTATACTGCAGAAGCCCTAATTTAGGTGGTGACTTACAGAACTAGAAACACATTCTCACCTGACTGTCCTGGCTGCCTGCTGAGTCCTGAGTTGGACTTCAGTGTCTCAGTTAATTCTCGTATGTCTTGAAGCTTTACTGAATGAATCCTCTAGTTGAAATTCTGTGTGTATGTGTGTACATGTGTGTGTGATAAAATATTTATGGTTTTCCAAATATATGATCATGTCATTGTCAAACATAAATTTTAGTTATTTCCTTCTTTAATATTGATGCCTATTGTTATTATTTACCTAATTCCTAATTTTGTTTGGTTAGGACTTCCAGTACTGAGTTAAAAAATAGTGGTGAAAACAGGAAAATAGACATCTTCCTCTTCCTGATTTTTACAGTTTTTAGTTTTTCACTGTTTAGTACAATATTACCCATGGGCTTTTCATGTGTAACTTTTAGTATGTTGAAGTACTTTCTGTATCTTTATTGAAAATTGTTATTAAAAATAGGTGATGAATTGGTCAAAAACTTTTCTGTATCAATTTAAATGACGTGTATTTTTCCTTCTAAGTACTACATTACATTGTTTTGCATAAGTTGAACCATCTTGGTTTTAGAAATCAATTCCACTTAGTTATGGTAATTCTTTTAATGTCCTGTTGAATTTTTTCTTTGTTTTCATTTGCTCGTTATTGCTCATATATTTTATTGAATTTTTTTCATCAGTAGTCAACCATTATTCCTTTTTTAAGCTTTTTTTATATATATACCTTTTAGAATCATGAGGAATATTTTCTTATCCTTATTTTGCTCAGTTTTTGCTATGAGTAGAACTTGGATTTTACCAAGTATCTTTTGTATGTATTGAAATGTTTAGATGGGTGCTCTAAGTTGGACCTGGAGCACCTCCCCCAGCCTCAGCCCCATTTGGGGCACCCCTAGTGGGTGGGGTCGTGAAGAGGTCGGGTCTCGGGAGGATTTCTGTTATGGACAGTGACCTTGAAGAGCACCGCGCGGCCCTCCTCACTTCCTTTTTCCCTTCCCTTCTCAGCCGTGAAGCGAGCAGCTCTGCTCTGCCGCTTCCCATCTTGTCACAGTCCCAAAACTAACGGGACCAATTCATCTTGGACCAGAACCTCCAAGACAGAACCAAAATAAGCCTTTCCCTTTGTAAGTTGATCGCCTCGTGTGAGAGTGACAGGAAGACCACTAATCCAATAAATGCCTCCTTTGTGTGTTGCTTGAGTAAAGCACACGAGTGTAACTTGGATGGTAGATAAACGCCACCATTCTTGAATAGGAAATGATACAGGGGGGCACCCTAGGTCTTATTCCTAATTTTAGGGGAACTAGTTGTACAGTACTATATTTTCTATATGTCTCTGTTCAATTTGTGCTCTTTTTGGATTTTTGCTTCTGCACTTGTAATTTTTCCATTTAAACTTCTAATGCCTTTTTTAGGTTTCAGATCAGTACTGTATGGGTTCCATAACACAAACTGTGATGCCTTGTCATTCCCTATTCTCTGGTGGAGTTTACATGAGATTGGACTTACTGCTTTCTTAAGTATTTGGAAGTTTGCAAGTAAACTAATCTGAGCCTCAGGTTTCTTCCCATGAATAGTTTTTCCTTTAAGACTGAATTTTCTGATAGATGTTCCTGTTAAAGATATTCTGTATCTTCTTGTTACAGCAAGCTGTAATATTTTCTTAAGGCATATGTTTTATTCAACTTGATTAATTTATTGTTATGTTTTTTATAACATCCTCTCATCCGTTAAAGGTGTGCGCTGTCACCTTTTTGTATTCCTGATAATACTATTTTATGGGTTTGTTTTTTTTACTTTAAAAATCAGCCTCAATGATTTCTTACTCTTACTTTTAAAAAAAAAAAAAAAAAAAACCAGCCCTAGCATTTTACTCTTCAGTTTTTCTTTATTCCATATTTTTTGCAGTTTACGTTGTTCTATGGTGAGTTTTTTTGTTTTGTTCGGTTGGTTGGTTGGTTTTGGTTTTGATTTTTAGTAGGGATAAACTGTCTTACACATTTTCAGGCAAAGACAGAAATCCAGCGCCGCCTGCTGGAAAGCACAGACCTCTGACTGTTTCCTTCAGAGCCTGCGAAAACCAGGACCTTGAGGCTTCAGCCCAGACGCTGACTCAGTTCTATATTTTCATCCACTTTCTTTCCCAAAGACCCACTTCATTAAGTGCTTAACTTCTCAGATCTGTTCCATTTGTTCTTTTTGCTCTACTACCCATCCACTCAAGGTTATTCATAGCACCAGCAATAACAACAGTAATAATACCGCAGTAATATAAATATTTCAGATTTGAACCAATCATAGAGTGTTCTCACATACAGTATCTTATCTGAGGTCTCGGTAGTTCTGTGAAACAGATATTCTCACTTTCCCCTTTTCTTTCTTGTAAGACTGGGTTACTGAGACTCAGAGAAGTAATGTGATTTTCTGAAGATCACACAAATGGTTAGTGGTGAAACTAAGCTCTGATCCCCAAGCCCCACATAGAAACCTAGTGTTCCAGCGCTGCAGCTCTCCCTGGAAAGGTGAATGACTCCTCCTACCCCTGGGAGGGCAGGGCAGCGGCCTGAAGATTCGGAGGCTGAGCCAAGCTTCTTAAGACAAGCTTCTAACCATTTTCTTTAGAGCTATACAGTTCTCCTTCCTCTCTGAATGCTGTGTCAAAATAGCACAGGCGAAAGGATTCATCCCCCTCCTCTTGAGTGGCTCTAAAATTAGAGAAGCATATATGAATACCTTTGCTGTGGTTTGAAGATGGTTTCAGTGATTCAGGAATTCATGTGTTGAAATTTAATCTCCACTATGAGATATGGAGGTTGGGTTTTAAAATTTTAATTTAATTTAAATGTATCAATTGATGAATTGATAGGTTGTACTGGGGATTGAACCCAGGCCATCGTATTGAGCTACAACATCAATTAAATTACATTTAATTTTTTATTTTGAGAAAAGGTCTTACTGAATTGTTCAGGTGAGGATCCAACTTGCTGCTCTCCTGTCCCAAAGAGTGCTCAGATCACATGAGTGCGCCCTGTGCCCTGCTCCAGGGTAGAACCCTAAACTGTCTGGTGACTTCCATAGGTGATTAGGGGAGATTATTAGGATGGAGTCCCCAGGGTGAATTCTCATGACTTTATTAGAAGAAGGAAAGAGTGGGCTGGAGGGTTAGCTCAGTGGCTCCAGCACCTGCCTCACAAGTGCAAGATCCTGAGTTCAATGCCCAGTAACCACATACAGCAATCAGTACCACATACCACAGTGCTGGGCGTGGTGGCTCATGCCTGTAATCCCAACACTTGGGAGGCAGAGACAGGAGGATTGCTGAGTTTGAAGCTTGCCTAGGCTACTTAGTGAGCTCAGAGCCAGCCTAAACTACAAAGCGAGACCCTGTCTCAAAAAAAAGAAGAAGAAGGAAAGAGTCTAGAAGAGTCACGCACACAAAAAGCCACACACACACGGTCCCTGTATCTTGCTGTGTGTTAACCACAACCCCTGCCCAGGCTGCTGGTGAAAAGGCCATTGGCACATTCAGCTCTTGCCCTCAAGTTTCCAAAGTGGACCCAAAAATAACCTCCCTTCTATAAACTTAGTCTGTAGTACTGTGTTTCAGAAAGAAAGGTTAATACTGCCTTTATCTCATTTTCTTTTTTGTTTATGTTTAAAGACAATATTAGGCTATTTCTATTTTTAAGGGGACTATAAGTTTAAAACTTCTACCCTTCTAGGTGAGGACCTGTGTAACTGCTTACATTTCAAAACATCCCATTTTGATAGTTCTTTCCTTTGTCTTTTAAACCATGGAAATTTCTGAAGTAAATTCCATGGGGAAAGATCCTTAAATGTGCTCCCCTTTGAGACACATTGTGTAATGTACCTTAAGCTCAATGGAGACCAAACACAAAATATCTTACTTGTGTATAATTCTAACTATGTTTCTGGAGATACAATTTAGATAATCTTCTTGCATAAAATGATCCCAGAAATAGTTTAGCTTTGTGGAAAGCTAAAGAAATTCCTCTAACTATAGAATTATTGTAATCAAGCACAGAGTCCTAGCATAAGAGAATATAGTTAAAGTCAGATAAATTTAATCTTTACAATTTAAAGTTCTTAACATGAAATGTAAATCACGTTTGACAAGTTCTGTTTATGTGATTTTTATACCTTGTACTAAATTTACTTTTGAATTGGCAACCTGATAGCAAAGTAGATCTTCTTTACCAAAGCCCTTATCCCTACATATAGGGAGGGGACAGAGGTATCCAGAGAAGAAGTGAGTTGCAACCAAAATATTGAACCACCCCCCCCCCCAAAGGCCACATCCACTTCAGGGTTAGCGAAGAGGGAAGTGTATCAGCCGTAGTCCTGGGCTCCAATTTCTCTCCTCTGCAAGCTTCTGACTGCGTAGTTTTGGTGGTTAACTTCCTACGTGCTTTTGCGGTTACCCTCAACCAAAGATAATAACATAAAACTACTCTTGTAAGGAGCCACTTCTGGGCTTGAATGAAGCAAATGAAACAAACCCTAGAAATACACACTTTCAATGCCCTATGAGATTCGTATGCCCACATGAGAGCAGCATCTTGGGAATTGGCCCAGCTTTACTCAAACACTTTTGGAATGACCTGCACCAGTGGTCTCTCTTGTACTTCTTCATCTTTCCCCACGTGAATGGGTGCAGCAAGATTATATAATGTGGTTGCCTGGGGTTATTGCAAGAGGAGTTCACAGCCCATGCCAGGATGTCATCCTTAGCTATCTGAACTATAATATCTTTTCTAATGGCTTAATAGAACATTATAAACACAGTGTATCAGTCAGTGCTTATGATAACATGTTGAATGTGAGATATATTGAATGCATGAGGGTTTAAAGGCAGGCTTACAATGGCAGTCTACAAAGTCAGGTGTGGAAGAGTGCAGAAGGGCTCTAAAAGCTGGAGAACCAAAGGATCCAGTCACAGAGCAGAGGCTTGGAGCCCACTACAGTGTCCTGTGCAAAACCATGTCAGGAGGTGGAAGCATCAGTGCTATAAGCCAAGGCAGAGGTTAAAGCTGCAGTTCCTCCAAAGAAACAAGCGAGCCTTCCTTCATTTCTCTTTTATTCCATTCAGGCTACAAGCCGATTAGCTGGTGGCACTCTAAACAATAGTGGGTCTACTGTCTTCAGTGAATCCCTCAGCCACACCCAGAACTTTGCTGACCCAATTCGTAGGATGTTTGTTACTCAAGTTGACATAACCAGTTAACTGTCACACTTAGAATCATTTGGATGTAATGTATCCTGCCATGTAACTACAGCCAGATAAAATCATGCAAAACAACAAAAAACAAAACAAAACAAAACAAAAACTCAGAATGATTAGAAGCAATAAACAGATTTCCAAACTGTTTTTAATGTTGAGATTTAGAAAGTTTCTGAAGTCTTACAGCATTTTTTACCTGTGGATTCTGGGATGTACACTGAATCCTTCATCCCCACTTTTTTGGGAGGTGAAGCAAATTTATGTTAAATTGTACCCAAAAAGAATTGAGCTCATACCAATATTACTCCTATTTTATTGTCAGGAATATTGTTAAAAATAACTGATTTCAATGTTTCATAAAATAAATACTCCAAACCTGACAATCAAATGGTAATTGCTGTTTTGGATAAACAGTAATTGTCACTCAGTAAAAGTGTCTACTGGTGGTGAGAATGTAATTATTCCCTCATAATTTTGTGAATATTAAAAAAATGGTCTTCACCATTGTACTACTGGATAAGGATTTGAGAATGAAAAATACATTTCTTCAGGCAGAATACATGTCAGTGTCATGTATTTGCTTTTAATATTTTGCAGGGAAGCTTTGTACTCCAGATAAAATTTTTCTTTTCATATGAACACTCTTAATGACAGTTCTTAATTGAAGTAGAAGTAATATCAGACTGAAAAGCTATTCAGAAGTAGAAATACCGTCCTAGAAATACTTTGTGTTCTATATAATGTTACTCATTTAATATTCACCTTTGAATGTTGAAATTCTTTCCAGTTCATTAAGTACATTCTATCATCACATAGAAGACGTATTTTTATCAGCAGTTCAT
>PVIC010004720.1:0-61166 GCA_004025085.1 Thryonomys swinderianus | reverse complement strand
GCTGGCCCTGAGCTCACTATGGTGCCCAGGTAAGCCGCCGCGAACTCAGCAATCCTCCTGTCTCTGCCTCCCGAGTGCTGGGATTACAGGCGTGAGCCACCACGCCCAGCATTATATGTGGTAACCGGGGATCGAACTCAGGTCCTTGCGCTTGCAAGGCAGGCACCGGAACCACTGAGCTAACCCTCCGGCCCAAGCACTACCTTTTTAACAAGTGTTGGTAATGCCTACCTTTGACAGGCAAGGACTCACCTCATAATGCCTTTGTGTTGGACTAGGGCTCTTTATGAGTTTTGGAGGGGATGCTATTATTTAAACTATAGCAGAATTGAATCTAAAGCTATCAAACTCTGTGAAGCCAGGTGGAAAAGTGGCTCTCAGGGCTGGGGCTGGGCTGGGGAGGCGATCCGATCACTGGAGGTGCATGGTCCAGCTGTGCAGGAGGAACGGGCTGTGGTCTCCTCTGTGGCACAGTGCCCGTGGCTAATAACACTGTACTGGTTACCTTCTGCTTGCTAAGGGAGTAGAACTTATGTCACATATGTCATCGAGTGTGGACTTTTCCAGAAGGGACCTGTGGGTCCCCACAAGAACAGTTGTAGAAAAGAAAAGCACATCTAGTACTCATGGGCTTGAAAGTGGCTACTTGGTTTGGTTACACTGGAAACTTTGCTGTCCTGTTAGAGTTAGAGGGCACATGGAAGATTTGGTGATTTAAAAAATAAGTAAGGAACAGAACAGTGCTTCTGGACCTCACAACTTGAGAGAAGTCTGAGCATTTTTATTTATCAGTGTTCCAGGTATATGCAAATATGAATCACATAGATGGCAAGCCTGATGAGGAAAGGGGTTGTGGTTTCCCTTGGTGCCCAGCAGGGGAGGGTGGGAGGAGACAGGTGTGCAAATTCATTTACACCGCTGGTGCACACACCTGGGAGTTGAGTGTGACATTACATAGTCATGTTCCTCCATGAACATTTCTGGCTAATGCCACTCATGCTGACATGTTTGGGGCTAAGGAGACTGATGCTGTGAACTGAGTGTGAAAAGCATCAAAAAAGATGAGCTGAGAGGTAGATGGGGACCTTGCTTGTGAGGAAGCCAGTACACCAAGTATTCATGGTGTGGTAGGGGTGCTGGCTCTGCGGGACTTCCTGGGGAAGTCATCACCTTTGCTGTGTATTTGAAAAGTTAAACAACAAAATATTGGGGAAACATGGATTACCATAAAGTTATGATATATTTTAGTTGTTTGCATTTCACAAGTAAATGCCATTAGTAATTACTATGCATTGCACATATATACCAATAGTTTAAAATAAGAAAGAAAATTAAAGTATGATAACAAACTTCAAAATAGAGTGTAGAGAGGTTGTGCAGTCCACAGGATAATTATAGGATTCATCGACAATATTAATTTTTTTGTCAAGAGTAGCCTAGTCATGGGATACAAGTTTAACATGGCAAGTTTAACAAGGATTTTAATTTTAATTTCTGATAGTGTAACTCAAAATTGTACTGGGTTTTGTACAAACTGAGATGTTTATGTAAACTTTGGAGCTCTCCAAAGTCTGAGTTTGTCGAGTCCTTGATGATGTGGCCCTCACGTCCCTGCTAGCTGTGACAGTGACATGCATTCTGTCAGGGAGGAGCAGGGAGGCTGAACTGTGTGTCCCACACATCAGAGCTGTCCCATTACGCCCTGTGTCTGCAGCGACAAAGCTTAACATTTGCCAGCGGGGGATGACAGGTCCCAGCTCTTTCTATTCATGGCTTCAAATTAATAATTAGTTGCTTGAATAAAACGAGCCAATCTGTCTCCCGGATAGGAAGAGTCATGCACCAAGCCAATCAGTGCCTTGGTTCTGGCTGCCTTGGGAATTCGTGGAGTCTCACAGCCCATTTAAGGTCTCTGGATTGTGTTGTCTCCTGAGTAGGAAGGTCATGATTGTTAACTAGGGCCCTCTAGGGACCCATATGCTGAGGATGCTGTGCTGCGTTGGCTGGCCGAGCCAGGGCAGCCGCCTTTGTCCACCCACATGGTCGCTCTATTCTTCTCTGGAGCTCAGCAGCTGGCTTCAGGCGGCACAGGCCTTAACCACCCGCAGAGGGCGTGGCTGCTGCCCCCAGACGGCTGCCCACCTGCCCACTGAGCAGCTCTTTTGTCTGCCCAGAAAGCATTCCAACTGCCTACTCCCAGCCGCTGCCCACAAAGGGGCAGGGCTCTCTGAGTGCACAGCATTGCTGCTGACCGACAGGGAGGCTGCGACAGGGACAGGCCGTTTGGAAGCGGCTCCTTCTGTGGAACAGGGTGGGGAAGGGCTGGGGTGGAGAACAGAACAGAGGAGCTCAGGGAACAAGGCTAAGCCTGCTTAATTAGGGGGACTGGAGGAATCACAGAGTCCAAATATAGGCTCTGAGACTTGACCCATGTCTTGTTCCCTCAGGAGGAAACCACCTGATGACATGGAATTTTAAAGAAATTCCAAAGCCTCCTGCACTTAACAACTGTTGCTGGGAGAAAACTCTTGGAATCATTCTGATTTACATATATGCATCTCCTTTTTCCGGGGGGCATCAGAGAGCCAGCTGGTTTTGTGTCTCAGAGCTCCTGAGATTTGGAAATCTGTGGCTAACAGCCACAACACTGCGAAGTACAGACACTTACGCTGGGCCAGACTTGTGCTGTCAGCCTGACCCAGCTCTGTATTCTATCTCATAACCACTCTGGATATTTGATGATATTACCCATGTCCCAGGGATGGGAAATTGCAGCAGGGGTTAAGAGCCAATCCACTGATGCAGGGAGACAGAGACTACTCACAGACCCAGGGACTTAGGACTAGCCATTGACAGAGACCCAGCATCAGCCCACTGACAGAGGGACTCAGGGGGGCCTTTTATGCCTGCTGTGTTTCTTGACAGGTGTCCCCTGAAGGCCAAAAGCTAAAGATGAGGTTCCAGGCTGTGGTGTCCTTAGAGGTGGAGAAGCCGTTAGGAATCTGGGCTTGAGCCCTAGAAGGGGCCAGGACACTGGCACTTTCTCTGCTGTGTCCTGGACACCCTAAAATGAACGGCTTCTTTCCCACACTCTCCCAACATGGCATTCTGTCTAAAGTGATAGGACCAAGTGACCATGGGTGGAAATCCTGCAGCCATGAGCCAGTGGACCTTCCTTCTTTGTGCTGAGACCTTGGGCATCTTGTGGCAGCGATGGGAAGCCAACCAATCCAGTCACTGTGGTTTTGATCTTCCATTCCTTTTACTTGGGACTTCATTTCTCAGATGATCTTCTTTCATTTGAATTCTCTCTGAGTCAGGTGTGGAGCTGTGCTGGGCACAGTCATGGCCCATCCCACTCACTTGGATTGGAGGGTGTGCTGGAACTTCAGGAGCCAGCTTTGTTGTCAGTCTGTCTATGTGTCTGGTTTTGGCATTTAATATTTGTTATCTTTGTGTAGGGCTCAGGGAGATTCATGCCCATATCTTCCCCGGTGAAACTTCATGAGGTTGCAGCATCAGGAATGTTCTTGCAGTTCTCCATGCACAGGACAGCAGCAGTGAGGTGGTCACAGCTCACAAAAACCCACCTGTAACTCATCTCAGGAAGTTGCTGTCTCAAGTAACTATAGATGGTTTACTGTTGCAGGTTTTACAAAGCACAAGACCATAAGAACACGTCACAAGGGGCCCTGCCTGGACCTCAGTATGGCCAAGATCTGCCACTCCAGGAAAGAGTAAGCAAACCATTGTGTCCACGAATAGAATAGTATGCAACTCTGAAAAATGTCCTTTTTGGACTAAAATTAACCTTTTTATTGTAATGAGTGTATGCTATAGAAAGGCAGAAAACATAGGTAATAAAAGTACAGAAAAAAAGAAACTATCAATATTCTTACTACCTGGAAGTTGTCACTTACCCATTAGCATGTATGCTTCCAAATTTTGGAATAATTTAATGACAGCTGAAATGACATGCAAACATGCAATGGGAAAAAATAACCAATACAAAAAAATCACACCTGCATAAGAACTGAATCACACAACTGTACATGCATTGGAAACTACTGAGATGCAAAATACCAAAGATATTACTGAGGGTTATTTGTGACTGAAGACTTATAGGTGGCTGTTATTTTCTTATATTCTGTATTTGGCACAGTAGACACAGAGGTTTTTGTAATCAGGAAAAAGTGGATCCTTTTAGAAAGTAATTATAGTTATTTCAAAAGTGAGATACAGTTGTGTGTGGAATCGGATAAACAGCTTATTTTGTATCTGATGATTATGTGGCTGCATTATGTTATTTTGGGTTCTCCTCCCTCGAGGAAAATCAGATCAGATTGTGATTTTATTCCCTGACGTTAACACGTGGCATTACAGGAGCGTATTCGTCACATGGTCAATTGGTAGGCATGAGGATTATGTCATCAGGGAATAAATGTGAGATTCCTGGGGTACTTTGCTCTAGTAATCAGGACTTTATTTATCTCTAAGCTAAAAGAGGGGATTGAATTCTTTAACAATGATCGCAAAATGCTTTTAGGAAGATTCTCTTCCCATTAAATAATTTCTTAGAGTAGCAGTAATCCCTGGGGCTTGCTCACATCCTGGGAGTCTACAGAGAACTTGGGGCAGGGTCCTTTCCCTTCAGGTCTACAGGAAGAAAGCCACGGGTCCACAAAGCAAAGAAATAGAGTTCACCAAGTTCACACTAGGGGTGATATGCAGGCCCCAGGCCCTGGGTCCGGGCCCCTTTGGGGGACTTTGACTTTCCAAGCAAATGCCACTTGGTGACAAGACTCCACCACCAGCTGCCAGTGTTCCTGAAAGTATCTGAAATTTACATCTGAAGTTACGATCAATCCTCTCAACTGTGTTTCCATAGCTTGGTTTATGTGAAAATTGGTCTGTGTGCAGGAGGGTGTCTGTTTTCAGGATGTGAATGGGGCTAGGACTTCCCCTCAGCTTCCAGGGAGGAGGCCTCTAGACTCCCATGGTCCTTGCCCTGGGGCCCTGAGATACCAGGACATCCTTCTTTGTAGGCTGCTGTGCATATGCCATTGGGGTGTGATGATGGAATTGTTGCCCCAAGAGAGGATCCCACTTCTCAGGGCCAGTGGCACTGGGCCAAGGCAAGGAGGCAGGAGGTTGGAGAAGGAGCATCTGTGCCAGCTTCCACTTGCCTGAGTCCTTGGATGAGGAGCCCCTCTGGAGAAATAGCCCTTACTGGGTTCCATATTGAGAATTTAAGGACCCAGACTGTATGCAGTTCTAGCCTTGACCCTAGGGCAAGCCAAGGTCAGGTACTGGTGAGTGTCACACTGTGTTCTTCCCACTGAGAAACCACATGGGCCAGGCATGCTGTGGGCAGTCCTCCACTGACCTACTGTCAAGTAATTGACTCCTCAGGCTTCTGGGGAGGATGAACGCAAAGGCATCGAAGACTGTGGAATCAGAACTGCTTACTCACTCATTGTAAGAACTCAAAATATCAGGAATTTCTGTGAAAACCTCATTTCTCAGCACGGTTACCAGCCTGGACGTTGGCCCAGGAAGAAGCCCAGCAGCAGGTGTGGCTGCTCTGCGGTCTATCTCCTGCACTCTGTCCTGACCCAATCCCCTGTCTTGTCTCTGATGTGTGTGACAAGGTTGCTAAACTTGATCTGACCCAATTCATTTCCCAGAAAGGTACTGATGAGCAGCACTAGGTGTGTCTACCAAGTACTAGTGAGCACTGCAGAGTCATCCTTATGGCCATTGTGTGAGGACAAGGACCATGCTGGCTCTAGAGAGGACCGGATGGCTGTGCCATTGTGTGGCCTGGAGATGGCTTCTGAGAGGTCAGAAGTGGTGGCAGTGTGGGATGCCCTGAAGACACATCCTGTGTGGAAGGTGAAACGTTGCAGTGTAGAAGCAGAGGTCAGACAGGTGGTGACCAGAGACAATAAAGGGGAGGTAAGAGGAGGGTACTGGGGCCTGAAGTGTGGTGTGCCTTGGGCTTCATGGTCAGTCAGTGTCAGCCATGTGTCACACTGTGTGTGCTGTGCAGAACTGAGAGGGAATGAGAAAGCTCCCAACATAAGGAAATGATGCAGTGTAAAGCTAGATGCCCTGACTGGACCACTTTGGCCTGCATCAGTGTCAAGTTATTATCCCACGTCCTGTAAACATGGATAATTTTTTAAATGCAAAAAAGGAAAATAATATTGCAAAGATAAAATCGAGTCATCAGCAAGCAAAAACAACAAACACAAGTCTTTCTGCTTGTTCTTTCGCTGAAGAATTGGGCTCTGTGGACCACCACCATGTACAGAGGGTGATCTAAAATGCACAAAGAGTCTTTCAGGGAGCACCTTCTCAGGTAGACAGTCTCATGCCATGGTGTGGAGACTGTCCTGCTTTCTCAGAGGTGCTTAGAAGGGAGGTGGTGGTGACTGTGGGTGGAGTGAACAGCTTGGGTTCAAAGTGTGGGGACTTCAGTCTTCACTGTTTACTCATCTGAAAAATGGGATAATAATAAAAACACTTCCCCCTTGGGCTGTTGTGAGGTTTCAAATGAGATAATAATAAATGAAGACCTTATGACAGGGTCTGCTCCACAGACAGTGAATAAAGATTACTGTAGTGACTTTGCAGGAAAACCAGTGGAACTGCAGAGATGTAAAACACCACTGTAGTGTGAGGTTTCCAGTGCACAACTCTTAACATGGGCAGAAGTCAGAAGACAAAAACAAGCAGAGCTCTTGAACAGCAGAGATGACCAACGTCATACAATAGATACAGGCTTTTAGTATATGTGATCGTTAGCCATATGTAGCTTAGTTCCCAAATCAGGACATCATATGTGAAGCCACAAAGAAATTGTCAAAAATTTCCAAAAGTTAAAATTGTGACATAAGTCACTTTTATTGATCACAATACAGTAAAATGAAGAATTGACAAAACAGAAACACAAACTTAGAAATTTTCATTTAGAATTAAGTGCATAAGTACATTTTATTGCTAGAAATGGAAAAATGCTAGTAATAAAATTCCAATAGTGAAATGTCTTTTGTTGGAGCAGTTGTACCATGTCTCAGCCATTCTGAAGAATGCCCAGGAGCAACTCCAGAGAACAAAGTAGACTGCCTGTGGCGGTGAGTGAGACTGACCGGAGAGTCATTTGAACCCAGAAATCTCAGGCCAGCCTGGACAACAAAGCAAGACTTTAAAAAAAAAGTGAGAAAGAATAAAATGGGTTTAAAAACAGAAGTGATGATGATGTCTGAGGTGAAAAAATAAAGAGCAGTGATATACTGTGAGACCAGCACTCCAGTGTCTCCATGGAGTGAAGGTTTAGCAATCCAGAGTCTCCATGGAGTGTGGGCCCAGTAATCCAGTGTCTCCATGGAGTACAGGACCAGAATTCCAGTGTTTCCATGGAGTGAAGGTCCAGCCATCCAACATCTCCACGGAGTATGGGTTCAACAAACCAGTGTCTCTGTGGAGTGTGGATCCAGCTATCCAGCGTCTCCACGGGGTGTAGGACCAGAATTACAGGGTCTCAGTGGAGTAGAGGTTAGTAGTCCAGTGTCTTCATCAAGTGGGGGTCCAGCATCCAGGGTCTCCATGGAGTGTAGCTTCAGTAATCCAGCATCTCCATGGAGTGGGGATCTAGCATTCCAGCGTCTTTGTGGAGTGTGGACCAGCATTCCAGCATCTCCGTGGAGGATAGGATCAGAATTCCAGCATCTCCATGGAGAGGAGGTCCAGCAATCCAGTGCCTCCATGGAGTGTGGGTCCGGCATTCCACAGTCTGCATAGACTAAGAGTTACAGCATTGCTGTTTTGTCTCTCTGTCAGAGAGCCAGAAACTGAAGCTCAGAAAGGCTGCTAATTTCTGGGGTTCCTAAGCTTATGCCAAGTGTCATCTGAAGTTGTCACTTTTTCTGTCATCATCCTGGCCATCCTCCCCTGAGGGTTCATTTTATCAGGCTGCAAGAGCCTTTTGAGGTAGGGCCTGGCCCAGGAGCTGCAGGGCTCTCTATCCAAGGGCCTTCGTGGCTTTGCTAGACCATGCCACAGGTCAGAAGGAAGAAGTTGCCTCCATGTTTCTAGGGGTGATGGGGAAGGTGAACTGGAAGATATAGAAGACTGAACTGTGTGGAGGGGCCTGGGCTCTAACTGGGAGCTGCAGCAGAAATACAGGTGGCCTGGCATGGATGCAGGCATTACAGCAGCTGTATCACGGGGGTGGAACCTGTGGATGGAATGTCCAAGTGAGTGTTCACAGAGAGGAGAACCAGCCTGGGCACTGTGACTTTGGGCTCAGCTTCAGCCGCTGAGTACTAGGGGGCAGAGTGACAGGTGCAAACATGGGGCTCCAGCTGTGCGGGACTGAGGTGTCTTCCGCGTGCCTGATGCAGACAATGGAGAGGAGATTTCCCAATGGCCACTTCAACATAGTTGTCAAGTAGCTCCAACCTCAGAGGTGGGCTGAGACTCCAACTCACAGACCACAAGGCTATCCCGCCTCCAGCACCTTAACATCCAACCAGGGCCCCCATCTTCAGCATCCAGCCTGGACCCCTCTTGGGGCAGCGGGGAGATACAGGCAAGCCAGATACGATCCCATGTCCATCCACAGAAGGGCACCCAGGAGTTTCAACAGGTAAGCGAAATAGCTGGGATTTAGCCCCCATCTACTCGGGAGGGTGGTGGATCCCAACTGGAAAATGCCCATCTTACTCTCCAGAAAGGAAGACCAAGAAGGGTTAAATACTCTGTGTAGATGGCTTTGCTTGTTCTGGAGAATTAATAGAAGATAAGCTAGAAGTTCATTTATAAGAGTATTAAAGGATAATTATGGTGGAGTAAGTGCAGAGGGTCAAAAGGCATTATGATGCACAGACTTATAACACAGAGCCTGGAAAACAAGCTCAAATGCTAAAATATATTCAGCATTGCCTAATCTAACAAGTCCCCTCCCCTGTGTTCAGTGGGGTTGTGAAAATCTGACTCTTTCTCTCTCTCTCATATTTTTAATTAAAAGTAGAGCAATTCAAGCCCTGGCTTATTCATCTGTGAACTTATAAATTGATCCCAGTAACTTAGAGTTTGAGGCAGATCCAAATAGGTGATCTTTTAATAGTAACTGAATAAAAAAAAAGATTGTGTAGAAAATCTGTTTCAATCAGATTAGATGGAAAGTGGGTAAAGCTGATTACAATCCTACTAAAGACAGTATTTGGGCAGTATTTGTTCTAAAACAATAGCATTAATTCCTCTTTAATGCGTATTTTCTGGAGAAAAACCGTAATTAATGGGAAGCCAGTTTCGATTGTCTGATGTGTTGATGTTGTGCTGTGGGGAATCTGGTTGTCTAGACGTGATGTAAAGTGTCAGGGCGGTATGTGCAGTGTGTGCAGATGCCGTGCCACTTCATTTAAGGCTCAGAGACTCCAGGTCGCTGCATGTGCCCCAGGGCTCTGGGTGCTGAGGGAAGAGTGTGTTTAGATCTAGAAGGTGTGAGCCCTTGTCAAGCGAAAGCTGCCATCTTTGGTACATCAGGAGATGTCCCATTAAGAGCCCTTAGAGGACGAGCCATGGTATGGGAGAGGTCCATCAGGGCCATCCTCGGCTGCTGCCTGCTCTCCCGGGGCCTGCCTGCAGCCTGTGGCTCATCTCACCCAGTCTATGACCCAGTGTGAGATGCTCACGGGCCCACTGTGCGCCGTGTCTTGGAGCTGGGCTGCTCGAGCCTTCACCTGAGTCAGCCTTTCCCCCTGCCCAATCCTGCTGGTTTCTTATGAGCAATGAGCACTTCACACCCAAATTCCACATCAGCTTCATGTTCAGAAGAAACCAACCTATACACAGGATGCTGCTCATGGCCAGAAATAAATCCTTTGTTTTATTGATTTTTATTTCAAAATTATAGAAAAAATTGACAATCATACCATGAGCACTCATATATACTACATTTGAATTCCCCCACAGACCACATTTTATGTCTTCCTTTCCCTCTCTATTTCTCTCCCTTTCTTTCTTTTTCTCCTCCCTCCCTCCCTCTCTTTCTACCCCCCCTTTTCTCTCTTTCATTTGATAGCAAGCGTGCTGCAGACACTCAAACTCACTTCTGAGTGCATCAGCTTTTTCTTAAGGACAGAACTTTCTGGAAAACACCAAAACCACGGGCACATGAGTGACATCCTTTATTACTCAGTCTATGTTCACATTCCTTCATGTGGCAGTAAACCCCCCCTTTTTTTTTTTGCAATCTGAAATTTAGTAAAAAATCAGGCAGAGGCATAACCCTAGATATGATATGAGGCATGATTGAAAAAATATAGTAAATGTTTAAATCTTTAAAAATTTATAAATGTAAGAGACATATTGCCATCAGTTCCCTCAAAATATCCCCCCTCATTTCACTTTTCAGGTCATTCTTGGCACTTCCTGAAGTGGCTCTGGAAGTCCTTTCTGGACTGGTTTTAGTTGTGCTATCGTGGTCACCTTGATGTCCTAAATTGTTTCAAATATTAACCTTTTATGGTCATTTTAACTGTGGGGAAGAACCTAGAAAGTTGTATGTATGTAAGGAAAAGAATGGTGTTTTGATATCTCATGCAACATGCATGTCAACTTGGTGTACATGGGCAGGTCTGGTGCTGACAACCTCCTGCTTCTGCTGGCACTGATTTCCTCTTGGCTTTGTCCCCATGCACTTTTCTCCATCTCCCTCTCACGATGAAGGACAGTTCTGTCCTCCTGGTGGCAGTCTGTACCAGCCCACCTCTCCTGGCCCAGGATGTCTGGTGTATTCTGCTGAGGGATTCAGAAATTCTCTTTGTGATAACTCTTTTCTCACGCTGCTTTAAGATTCTTTTTCTTTGTATTTCAAAGGCTTGATTCCACTGTCTTGCTGTGGGTCTCTTCCAATTTCCTTAGTTGGAATATGTTGGGTTTCATATTCACAGAGTTCATCAAACTAGAGTGTCAGCCATGACTTCTCCCGAAGGTCTCACTCGTCTGTCCACTCTCCCTTCTCTTGAGATGCCCACGTGTCGGTCTGCTCCACACCATCCACAGCACCTTTGTCAACTTTTCTTTTATGTACTTTCTTTCTTTTATCAGACTTGATAATCTCCAGTGCCCTGTCTTTGCTCAAATCTGTTGAGTTCTCTGATGAATGTAATTTCAGTTAGTGAACTTTTCAACTCAGAATTTCCTTTTGGCCTCTTTTTAAGAGTTTCAATCTTTGTTGGCATTTCCATTCCCTTCCTGCACCATCATCTTGACTTTCCATTTCTTCCTTTGGGTCTCTGCACATTCTTGAGACACTTGTCTTAAAGCCTCTGCCAAATATTGTTCAGCGACAATTTTTCTAGTTTTGAGAGGATGACGCTTTTGTTTCTTTGCAGTCTTTGCCACATGTCGAAAGCAAACATTTGAGTCTAACAATGTCACCATTTGAGTCTAACAGTGTCACCAGAGCTGTTAGAAAGTGGGGCCTGGTTGGAAGAAGTGAGTTGTTGGGTGTGAGGCCTTGACAGACAGATCTGGTCCCTGGCTCCTTTCTCTCTGGTGTTTTCTCTCTCTCTGGGAATCAGATTTTCTCTTCCCCAGAGTTTGCTGGGTTTCACGACTATTGATTTTGATGTTCCTGGGTGTCACATGCAAAGGTTGAGATGTGGACTTAAGTTTTCCCAGGTCTCTTTGAGGCAGCACCTCTCCTGTGAAACACGGCTGAGCTCTTATTTCCCTGTTACATGTGGCAGCCTCTGGATGTCTTCTCCTTTGATGTCTGCCTCCCCAAAGGGGTGTAGTGGTTGATCTTGCTTATTAAATTGTTTGGTTAAGTGAGGCCCAGAGGGCTGACTGGATATGGTGGTGCTGAGCTCATCAAAGGGTCCGTCCTTCTGAGAGCCCATGAGAAGAGCTGTTAGAAAGTGGGGCCTGGCTGGAAGAAGTAGGTTGCTGGGTGTGGGGCCTTGACAGACAGATCTGGTCCCTGACTTCTTCCTCTCTGGTGCTTTCTCTCTCTTTGCTATTTGGCTGCCAACAATTAGGCAGTTTTCTTACACCTTAATGTTTCTGCCTTAGAGCCAACCAGTTATGGACTGAAACCTCTCAAACTATGGACCTACTTTCCTTTGTTAAACTGTTGGCCCACAGTGAGTGAAAGGGTGAAGGCGCTAGCTTTCAAATTCCCCTAAATCTCAGAGAAGGTGATTTCATGACTGAAGGATGGAAGAGTGGCGTTGCTGCAGCTACCACGTGATGTCCGGGTCTTGGTGTTAGAGGACAGGGTCCTGGGCCGCGGCAGCTGCAGAGAGAGTTGCCCCAGAAACACCCCTTTGTGAGTATGTGAATATCTCTGTGTGGCTGTGTGTCGCCATGTGTGAGTGTGTGTGAGTGTGAGCTGGTGCATGTGCCACTGTGTTCGTGTGTGTGGTGAGATGTGTGTATGCATGAGCAGCCATGTGTGCATGTGGCTGTGTGTGTGTGTAGCTGTAGTGCCAGTGGGGCGACAGTTCCCATAACCATCTGGGCCTGTGTCTACCCTCTCCCCGGCCCTATGGCCCTCCTGAGGGTGTCAGCCCCTGGCTCCTGCCTCTCTGAGCTCCTGGCACCTCTCCTAGTTTGCTGTTCTTTGTTGCCTCTTCTCTGTTCCTGTTTTCTTTGACTTTGAGGATTTATACATTTCTCCTTTTTACTTTCATTTGGGCAAGGTTTTGGGAAACAATGAAAACAAAACTGCCGTTCAGTTGCCACATGTAACCATGCGCTCCATAATTTCTGCTTTAACAGCCATGTTGCAACCAATCAAGCAAATTTATTGCCGTTTATTTATCTGCCTATAAAAGGATCGTCCATTTTTGCTGCTATAACAAATGCTCAGTGAGCCTCCCTCTAAACAGAGCTTAGCATTTCTACTAAATTCTGTCTGTGGAGTGAACCACAGGCCTGTTAGCAAGGCCTCCATCCCCAGAGCCTTCGCGGGGGAGGGGTTACGGCTGGAGCTATTGCCCCAGCAATAGGAATGCTGTTGGCACCCTGTGCCCTCAAGAGGAGACTGGCAGTGACACCATGGCTGCAGGAAGAATGGAGTGGGACTTGTGGCCGAGGAGGTGCTCCACAGTAGCACTTAATCACTGCACATTAACAGGAGACATCTGTCTCCACCGCTCAGCACGGATGCCAGGCCTTCAGCCCTGGATGACAATATGTTCCCCGCCTCATAATCACTTGAAAAATACCACTTTTCAGAGATTCTTCCAGCATTTGTTGCAAATCCGTCTATTTTATTACAGAAATCCTGGCAAATCCTTTGATGATGAGGACTCTAACTAACACGTAGCTGGTAAGTGAAAAATAAAACAAATGAGAGAAAACCTCAGCCAGATCCAAACAGTCACACACTGGGCTGGGATCCAGGAGGGCAGGCAGAGGAGGAGCTGGCCCCCACCACAGACACCACAAAAAGCAGAGTCCTGGCCCCCAGCCCCGGCCACCCTCCTGTTGTCTGGAAGCTGGGCTCTCACACAGCAGAGAGCCAGCTGCACTTCCTTGGGCTTTGGTTGCCTGTGTCCTTGATGAGGGAATTCAGTTAAGACACCCAGCTGTGCAGAAGTCTAAGAGAATTCGCTGCAGAGTAGATAAGAGTTAGGCCTTCACGCAGAAGGTGGGCCGTACTTTGAAGGCGTCTGTCCTGAGTGCAAGTCTGAATGCTTTCCATGCATAGGTTCCCAGAGCTGGGGCAATTATGGTGCTTATAGGCATTTCTCCTAGGGTTACTTGGGGATGTCAGCATCTCAAAACTGCCTTCCTTGTTCCTTTTGGGGAGTCAGTGTTTTCTCAGGGACCTTGATTACATAAGAATCTCAGTCATGCTGGGCATGGTGGCACTGGCCTATAATTCCAGTGCTTGGGAGGCTGAGGCAGGAGGATTACTAGAGTTTGAGGCCAGTCTGGGCTACACAGTAAGTCCAAGTTCAGTCTGAATTATTTAGCAAGTGAGACCTTGTCTAAAATAAACAAACAAACAAACAAACAAACAAATAAATAAATAAATAAAAGAATCTCAATCAGGTCTCAGTCCAAAGAGGGAAAGTCACTAAAGAATACTCTTTTCTGATATCACTGTAGGTCCTGGCACCAGGAATGCTGGGGTGCACTGTTATGGAAATAGATGGCCAGGTGGCCAGGCATTGAAGGACTGTGTTATGTGTCACTTTAATATGTCATTGTGTGGCGCTTATAAAGGTGTCACACACTGACATCTCTGTTTCTTTACTTAGTGTGACTGGCAAAGCTTGCTGCTATACACCTGCTTCGTCTCTCAGGGCTGCTAATTCTTAGTGTTTCTTCCTAGCTGCTCGCCCTTCTTCTCGCCTCTTGTTCCTTTAAAAGAGATTTACTTTTGCTCTCGGCTGCCCAGGATCGTCTCCTCCTGAGCTGTCTGCCTGTGGGATCGCATGTACCTTCAGTGGAGCTCCGTGACAGAGCAGGTGCTTAACACGATAAGGCTCTGGGTTTGCTCCCCAGAACACATGTGCACTCATGCACATAAACTTGCTTTCTTTTTGTGCTGCTGGAGTTTTCCTTGATTAGCAAGTTATAAACAGAGCTCTTTCCTCTTAATAATAGCGTCATGGGACAGGGTCCTAGGATGTTCCTAAACCCATCCTATTCATAGAATTAATTTGTTAAGTTCACTGATTCCTGTTGTAGAAGAAGAATTTTCTGGATGTGTCAGTGAAAGACATTTATTAGATAAGGATTTATTAGATAGAAATGTTTTTTGTTTTGGTTTGGTTTTTGTTTTGTTTTGTTTTTGCGGTACCGGGGATTGAACTCTGGTATTTCTGCTTCCAAGGTAGGCACGGTAGGACTTGAGCTAAATCCTCGGCCTATTAGATAGAAATTTAAAAATACACACTCAGGGGCTAGGGACTTAGCTCAGTGGCACTGCCACCTGCCTTGCAAGCGCAAGACCATAAGTTGAATCCCTGGTACTGTAAAGAAAGCAAAACACGCACTCAGAGGACAGGAAAAAAAGAGAGGAGCACTGCAGTGGTGAAACTGGGAATATTTGTGTTTTTTGGGCGTGGGAGTCTGTGAGATTTGTCATTCTACAGACTAGGTCTTGATTTGTTTGTTAATAGATATTGTTATAAATCTAACAAAACATTTTTGGTACATAAAATTGTACAGTTGCAGAAGATTTTTTAAAAAATTAAAATTAGAATTAAAATGCAATTTTTTTCATGGAGACAGTGACAGGACAGAGATCTCTTAAGAACCAGCATGTGGGATGTCAGGATTGATGTCTGTGAAGGGCTAGACACAGATTCAGTTCAGGAAGCAAAAGGAGCCATACTAATGTTTCACCGGTGAAGAAACACTTGTTAACAGGTTTTTGTTGTTGTTGTTTTTGAAAAATATTGTTGGGTTAGAGGTCCAGCAGCAAAAAAAACGAATAAAAACCTAAAAAATAATAAAGGGACAGGGATGGTGGCACACTCATTGGTCCTAGCACTCTGGCCCAGCCAATTCAAGCCCAGCCTGGCCAACTTGGTGAGACCGCTTCTTGGTGTCTTGATAGGCAGCCCTCCAAGCTCAGGCATCCCAGCTGCCTCTCAGAGCGGAACCTGGGACCCTGGGACAGAGGCAGCCACATCTTGCAGATCCTGCCTTGACTTCTGCTCTTGGAGCAGCCTGAGTGTCTCGTTCGGGTGAATAGCAATTGCCTCCATTCTACCTGTGTCCAGTCCTTCTTGTGTTCTAGGTGCTGTGTTTGGGTTCCTGACTGACAGCCCCACCTGGTTGTCTCTCTCCTCTGCCTCATGATAATTCTATCACATCTTCTGACATGCAGGAAGCACTAGGTTTGACTCATGGACACAGTGCACTCTGGGCCCTCATGGGTTGTCATCCTCCAACTACTCTACAGGCAAGTGTGTGTCTGGGCATGGTGTACAGCCCACAGCAAGGGAGAGTTAGAGGTGCCAGAGGCAGGAGCAGGGACAGGAGTCCTAACAGCTGGTTTTGTGGGTACAGCAGCACCCTGTTTTTCTGGTCTGTACACTGGTGCCTATTCCATAAACCACTAGGTTCCCCTCTGCAGAAATGGGTTCAAGTTGGTTTAGACACCACAACCAAAAGCACATCTTATAGGAAACTGTATGATTTTCACTTAAACAACAATTGTGAATTGGACAAATGGGAAATCTCCCCTAGAAATGCTAATGAAACATATCAGACATTGCTTTCTAAGGTTGTAACTTATCTCATAATATTCAAGGGGAGATTCCAGGGATCAAAACTGAAGGTGTAAACCAGAATTGAGAGGAACTGAGAATCGGTTCTTCTTTCTGGTCTTCATCAGCTACAGGAACAAGGCTTTGTCTTTATTTTTAAAACCCAAGCAGAAAGTACAGAGAATTCCCATATATCCCCCCACATGCAGTTTCCTCTATTGTTAACATTTTACATGGTGCAGCACATTTGTTATAATTGATAGACCAGTGTTGGTACCTTCATTATTAGCTGAAGTCCATGTTTGTATTAAGGTTTGTTATTTGTGTTCTCCATTCTGTAGGTTTGGATACATGTGTAATGCCATGTACCCCCTATTATAGTACTAGACACACTTATTTCACTGCCCCCAAATCCCCCACACTCTATTGATCTCTCCCTCTCTGCAACTACTAGAAACTACTATTTTTTTGTGTGTGGTATGATGACTTTAATTCTTTCTGGAAGATACTGAAAAGGGAAATAGGAGGGTCAAATGGAAGCTCTACTTTTGAAACTACTATTTTTTATCATCTACAGTTTCGCCATTTCCAGAATGTCATATCAGTATGCAGTCCTTTCAAACTGACTTCTTTCACTTAGCAATATCCATTTAAAGTTCCTCTGTGTCTTTTCATGGCTTAGTAGCTAATTTCCTTTTACCATTAGTATATTTTGTTGTCTGGATGTATCACAGTTTATTTATATATTCACCAATGGAAGGACCATCTAGGTTGATTTCAGGTTTGGCTGTTATAGAAAAGCATTTGTATGAGTGCTTTTTGGGGAATTAAATCATCAACTCAACTGAATAAGTATTAAAGAGAAAGACCACTAAGCCATGTGGTAATATTATGTTTAGCTTTGTGATAAACTTGCAAGATGTCTTCCAAAGTAGCTGTATCATTTTGCATTCTCCCCAGCAATCCTTAAGAGCTCCTTTTTCTCCATATCTTCATGAACATTTGGTGTTGTGAGGGTTTGGAGTTTCAGATATATCATAGGTGTGTAGTGGCATCTTATTGTTGCTAAGTTTCCAGTTGCTTAACAACCCATGATGATGAGCACCATTTCACATCATTATTTGCAACTGTTACAGTCATTGATGAGATACTTGTTCAAATCTTTTGTCCACTTAAAAATCAAGTTGTTTGATTTATTACTGAGTTTTAAGAGTTTGTTCCATCTGTTAGAATCAAGTCCTTAACAGACAAGTGTGATGCAGCTATTTATGATATGTCTGTGGTTTGTCTCTGATTATCTTTTAAATTAAAAAATTAATGAAACGGCGCGGAGATTTAGCTCAGTGGTTCCGGCGCCTGCCTTGCAAGCACAAGGTCCTGAGTTCGATCCCGGTAACCATATAGAATGCTGGGTGTGGAGACTCATGCCCACCAGCAATCAATACCACAAACCACAGTGCCAGGTGTGGTGGCTCACACCTGTAATCCCAGCACTTGGGAGGCAGAGGCAGGAGGATTGCTGAGTTTGCGGCGGCTTGCCTGGGCTACATAGTGAGTTGAGGGCCAGCCTGAACTACAAAGTGAGACCCTGTCTCAAAAAAAAAAAAAATTTAATGAAATTTTTCTTTCTTTCTTTCTTTCTTTTTTTTTCTTTTTTTTTTTTTTTTTGAGATAGGGTCTCACTTTGTAGTTCAGGCTGGCTCTGAGCTCACTATGTAGCCCAGGCAAGCCTCGAACTCAGCAATCCTCCTGCCTCTGCCTCCCGAGTGCTGGGATGACAGGCTTGAGCCACCACGCCCAGCACTGCGGTATGTGGTGCTGATTGCTAGTTGATTGTTGGTGGGCGTGAGTCACCATGCCCAGCATTGTATGTGGTTACTGGGATCAAACTCAGGACCTTGCGCTTGCGAGGCAGGCACCGGAACCACTGAGCTAAATCTCCGGCCCAGAAATTTTTTTCTTTTTAAGACAGGGTCTGGCTGGGTAGCCGAGACCAGCCTCAACTCACAGTGATCCTCCTACCTCAGTCTCTCAAGAGCTGGGATTACATTTTGGAATGTTTATCATGCTGTTACATTTAGGTTGATGGCCTACCTTGTTAATTTTTTTTTTTTTTTGAGACAGGGTCTCGCTTTGTAGTTCAGGCTGGCCCTGAGCTCACTATGTGGCCCAGACAAGCCTCGAACTCAGCAATCCTCCTGTCTCTGCCTCCCAAGTGCTGGGATTACAGGCATGAGCCACCACGCCCGGCTCATGAATGAATTTTGGATTTAATTTTTTTTTGCACTTGTAGATATGACCCTATGATTTTGTTTAACCCTGTTTTATGATAAATTACATTAATAGATTTTGGGGTAAGCAAGCTTACATTCTTGAAATAAATTCACATAGCTGTGATACATATATAATTCTTTGAATATATATGGAGTTAATTTGCTAATAATCATATGAGGATTTTAAAAAAATCTATGTGAGAGCTTGGTACCTAGATTTTCTTTCTTTTAATGTACTTATCTGGTTTTGCCATTACAGTAATGCTAACCTCATAGAATGCACTGAAAGTATTTCCTATGTTTCCATCTTCTAGAAAAGATAGTAGTGAATTAGTATAATTTTTAAATCACAACGAAACAATCTGGACCTAGTGCATTCTTTTTCTGGCAGTACTGGAGATCAAACTCAGGCCCTTATGCTTGCAAGGTAAGTGCAGTACCACTGAGCCAAATCCCTGGACCCTCCTTTTTTGAAGGCTATTAATTATTGTTTTTCTTTGATAGATAAGTCCTATTTAGGCTACTTTTCCTTATGAGAGTTTTGATAATGTATATCTTTCAGGAGATTGGGGGTGGGGGTTTAGCTCAGTGGCACAGTACCTGTCTGGGAATCACAAGGTCCTGAGCTTGAACCTGGTGCCAGATAAATAAAAAATAAATAAATAAGGAAATTGTTTCTTTTCAGTGGTATAGAATTGTTGTGACAGTTATTTTCTTTTTAACACCAGTGGGGTCTATAGTTATGATTCCTCTTTTATTAATAATACAAACAATTTATATATTTTCTTCTCTTTTTCTAACCCTGGGAAAAGCTTGTGCATTTTACCAAATTTTTCGAAAAACTAGCTTTTAGCTTCAATGATTTTCTCTATTGATTTCCTACTTCCAAGTTAATTGATTTCTGTCCTAATTTTTATTGTTTCTTTTCTTCTGCTTGCTTTTGAATTTACTGTGCCCTTCCCTTTCTCCTCTCCCAACTAGGAAGTTTGGATGGTTGACTTTAGATCTTTCTTTTCTCCTGACATATGAACCCAGAGCTGTTCCTGTCCTTCCAGGCTCTGTGACTGCACCACACTTTCAGCACCCAGCATGTTCATTTTCACTTAGTTCAAAACAATTCTAAATTTTTCTTTTCTTCCTTCCTTGCTTCCTTCCTTCCTTTCTTTCTTTCTGAGACAGGGTCTCACTTTGTAGTTCAGGCTGGCCCTGAGCTCACTATGTAGCCCAGGCAAGCCTCGAACTCAGCAATCCTCCTGTCTCTGTCTCCCAAGTGCTGGGATGACAGGTGTGAACCACTACTTCCCAGCACTGTGGTCTGTGGTACTGATTGCTGGTGGGTGTGAGTCACCATGCCCGGTATTGCAGTATGTGATTACCGGGGATGAACCAGGCACCTTGCACTTGCTAGGCAGGTACGAGGAACCACTGAGCTAAATCTCCAGCCCCAATTCCAAATTTTTCTTGGAAAGATGTTCCTTTTTATTCCTTGTGTTATAGAGAAGTGTGTTATTTAATCTCTAAATATTTTTGGATCTTCTGGCTACTTTTCTGCTATGATTGCTGGTTTAATTCCCTTGTAGCCTGAGGTATGATTTCCATTCTTTTAAAATTGTTGATTGGGTTTTATGATCTATCTAGTATGTATTCCTTGTGATCCTGAGAACATTATCTGTTGTTTTGTTTTGTACTGGGTATTGAACCAAGCCCCTTTGTGCAGAGCTACATCTTACTCCTTTTTGTAAATTTTTTTAAAAATAGTTTTTTGTTTTGTTTTGTTTTTGAGACAGGGTCTTGCTTTGTAGTTCAGGCTGGCCCTGAGCTCATTATGTAGCCCAGGCAAGCCTCAAACTCAGCAATCCTCCTGCCTCTGCCTCCTGTAAAAATACTTTTTGAGATGGGCTCTCACAAAGGTTCCTGAGTTCCCCAGGCTGGGCTCAAACTTGCCACCTTCCTGTCTCAGTCTCTCGGGTGCTGAGATTACAGGTTTGCACCACTGCGCACAACTTGGATGAAATGTTCGGTTCAACTATACTTTTACACATTTTGTGCCCACTGGTGTGTCAAGTACTGGAGGAGTGTGGGAAACTGCAGCTGTGACAGGACCTGTCTATTTTCCTTGTCTTTTTGTCGGTCTCTGCCTACTGTACTTTGACATTCTGGGTTTGCTGTATGCATCTTAAGTACTGCTATGGTTTCTGGAAAACTGGTTGTTCCATCATTGTGCAATGCCCTCTTTATTCTTGATAGCTGTTCTTGTTTCAATGTTTGTTTTGCCTAAAAACCACTAGCTTTTGATTAGTACTAGCATGGTATAATTTGCTCTGTTCTTTTATATTTAACCTGTTTCTGTATTTTCAGACGGATTTCTTGTAGAAACATACAGTTAGGTCAAGTTTTGGCTTTTTAAGAACTTATCCTGATGGTTTTTATAATAATATACACAGCTCCCTGACCTCATCCGTTTCCTGCTGTTCACACCATCCACAGCCAAGCACAGTGGTTGGAACCAAGAGACCCGTGCTGGTGCATTACCACGGAGGCACCAGTCCATCCAGGTGTCCCTTGTTTTCCTTCTGACATCTCTATTTTGTTCCAGCGTCCACATCTGGACCCAAGAGTATATAAATCGGTGTCCTCTACAACCGTCTTTAGCCAAGGCACACGGAGAGAGGCCGTGAGGGGGCGACCTCACCCGGGCTCATGGGCGACACTTGCACAGCGACACAGAGACCCAAGTGGACCCACTGCCTCAGTTTCCGACCCCTCTACACAGGTAGCTTTTCACAGTGCCCAGGGTCTCGGGCAGGAAGAGCACCCAGGCTGCGACTTGGAGGTGGAAGGATGCGGGCTGCGGCGCACAGCGGGTGGGAAGCCTTCCTCGGACAGTAATGAGAGAAGCCCGTGTGAAGTCAAATCCGGATAATCCTGGCTGGTGAAGGTGGATTTAGGGTGCTGAAGTGACTTCGAGGGTGGCCCTGGCAGAGACACAGGCGGGCCACCTCTCTGGCCTCACGTGTGAGGATTCCGCGCTCCAGGCGCCTGTGTAGATGGGCATCTGCCTGGTCAGGGTCATTTGCTCCCGTCCATCGCTAACGTTCCGCGCAGTGCGAACCTCCAGCAGCTCCCCACCTCGCCTGTCGCTAGGCCCCGCCCCTCCTGGGCCGAGGAGGGTGGTCGCAGTGTGGGGGAGGCGCAGGGGTTTCAGACAGGGGTTTCGTAGCGTCATTTCGCGAGGGTCAGGCGTCCCCACACAGCACCCTGGTGCCTTAGCGTCCCTGGATGCCTACGGGGTCTGCAGGATCCGCAAATCCTGAGCCCCAGCAAGCTGAGGGCGGGGACGCCCAGGCGGTGACCCTGCCTGGGCCACCTCAGAGCCAGCTGCCCCGCTGGCTCACCACGCTTAACGCTGGCCTGATGATGCACGCCTGTACCCCCAAACCGGAGAGGCTAAGGCGGGAGAATTGCGAGACCCAGGCGGCCTGGGCTACCTAGTGAAATGTCTCAAAAACTAAACCAAATCCACACGTCCGACCACGCTGCCGCCCGGGCGGGTTCTGCACCTCCGCTGCCTCTCCCGAGCCGGGAGGAAGGTCGAGGAGGGCTCGCTGAGCCTCTGTGCCACTCTCGCCCGCCGGAGAGTTCCAGTCTCGCCGCTGTGGGGATCGCGGGGACTTGGTGCCCTGATAACCGAGGAGGGTACGGGCCTTGCCCCCCCACCCAGGCCGCGGAGGGCTGGGAAGGGGGTGGCAAGGCTGAGTCAGGAGCGGCCCCGCATGTCTGGGAGCCAATGATAACGGAAGAGTTATCTACAAAGAGTTAGTCCCGATGAGCGGTGTTCGGAGAAGAGGGGAGGCCCCAGACCGTGCCGCACCCCCACCTAGGGCAGCTGGTGGCCCGGGACACGCGGGGACGAAAGCTGCGCTGGGGTGTGTCGGAGGGTCGCGCTTTCCGCGAGTCTCGGGTCCTGTGCCGCGGTCTCCCGCCGGTCTACAGTTCCGACGCTCCCCGGGTTTTGTGTCGGGTCCGGTCCGGGTCCAGATCCGGGTCGGTTCGGAGATGGGCAGGAGGTCCGGGGCGGGGGCGGAGGAGCCTTGGGACGCAGGCGGGCAGGCGGAGAACGGCACAGTTGGAAGGTGATGAGGGGGGCGGGGTCCCCGGGCTCTGGCCCGCCCCGCCTCACTCCTGGACGCGGGTATAAAGCGCGAAGCCGGCTAGGACCGAGGTCGCCCTGCCCGGCTAGGCCATGGCGGGGTCTGCGTCCCTCGCGCTTCCCGGGAGCCGCGCGCGCATCGGTGTCGTGGTGGCCAGAGCGCGTCCGCGGGGATTCGCCATCACCGACCTGCTGGGCTTGGAGGCCGAGCAGCCCACGCGGCCAGGGTCAGGGTGCGCCGGCCCCTTTGCCTCGCTCTCGCCTGCCCCCCAGAGCGCCTTCCCTGCCCCGCTGCCCGGGCCCGACCGTCCGCTCCGCAGTGACAGCGACTCCGCCTCCGGTAGGTGTCAAGCCCCGCGGTGGCGATAGGCGCGTCCCAGCCTGGAAAGGGGATGCGGACGGCCCTGCCGAGCTCCACTCCAGCCCCTGCTCGCTGTCTGTCCCGGAAGCCTTGAGGCGCCCCAGGGCTCCCGACGGTAGAGACTCTGGGCAGGGCGCGCGTTAGAAAGGCGGCGACCCGAGGGTGCGGACGCGGGGCCTGGATGGTGCTGCTGGGTGGTTGAGCGAGTCAAACCGAGCGCCGGGCGGGAACTGTCCGCAACCCGGTGCTGAACGGAATCGTGCGTCGCGTCCCAAGTCAAGCTCTCACAGCCCACGAGTCCCTGTAGCTTTACTGGGCCTTTCCTTCCACCACCGGTTTCCTCAAAGAAATTCAGGTGGGCCAGGGATTTAGTTCAATGGTTCTGGCGTTTGACTGGCAAGCGTAAGGTCCTGAGTTCAATTCCCGGTAACCACACACAACAATACCAGGTGTGGTACCTCACGCCCACTAGCAATCAGTACCACACACCACAGTGCTGGGCATGGTGGCTAATGCCTGTAATCCCAGCACTCAGGAGGCAGAAGCAGGAGGATTGCTGGGTTTGAGGCTAGCCTGGGCTACATAAGGGAGTTTGGGGCCAGCCTGAACTACAAAGACAGATGCTGTCAAAAAAAAAAAAAAAATCAGGTGAATGTGGGGAAAGGGAAGGAATAAATGAAATTCTGTAAAGGACAGGGCAAGAAACTGAGAGGGCTGAGCCCTTGAAGAGGAAAGAAGGTTTACATAATAAAATGTGACCCTAGCGAAACTGTATTGCAGAGCCTAGAGCAAAAAACGAGGCGAAAGTGTACAGTGTGCCTCACTGATAATGTAAGGAAGTAGGCAGATCGAGCATTCAGCCCCAAAAGGACTTTCCTTCGTGAGTCTCTCAGAAGTTCATTAAAAATTCTAAGACCATCTGGGTACAGTGGTGCCCAAGAGTAATCCCAGTAACTCCAGAGATTGAAGCAGGAGGTTTGCAAGTTCAAGGCCAGCCTAAGCAATTTAGCAAGGTCTTGTCTCAATGTAAACAAACAAAAACAAACAAATATAAATCAAACGCGTTGAGGGTACAGCTCAGAGGTAGGCTGGCCCTGTGTTCAGCCCCAAGTAATACAAAAAGTCATGCAGAGCCCCCCTTCGTAGGATAGGTTCCTATGCATCCCCTAAAAACGAAGGGCAAAAGACTGCCAAGCCCTTGTGAGGCTCTGCAGAAGACACAGCCCAGATCTGCTGGCAAATTCTGCAAGAGGTTGTTTTGTTTTGTTTCGTTTTGTTTTTTGAGACAGGTTTTGCTTTGTAGTTCAGGCTGGCCCTGAACTCACTGTGTAGCCCAGGCAATCCTTGAATTTAGCAATCCTCCTGCCTTTGCTTCCCAAATGCTGGGATTACAACTGTGAGCCACCACACCACATCATTTCTGCGAGGTGTTTTAAAAGAGAAAATACACAAGTGAAACTCATTTAACTACTGTACTAATTTAAAATCCGATTTCTGTAAATAGTATCATTTCCACGTAATCAGTATAAAGCTACTTTCCTTTGGGGGGCACTGAGTTCCTATACCCATGGCACAGTGACATTTTTATCTGACCACATCCGCATGCCCAACAGCTCCCATGGCTGACATCTACCAAGCGGACTGCACACCAGGGGATGTCATGACCCAAGCACAGGTTTCTGGTGACCAATGGAGGCAGAAGCAAAACTACTATTATTTGTCATTATTGCCTTTATTCATTTCCCCCCTATTGTGAGGCAATGAGACTTTTAACAGTGACTCTGATGATACTTTGGTCCCCTGACCTCCCTTTCCATGTGAACTTCCTGAGGTAATGAGTCTAAAAGGGTGAAACCCAGGTGAGTGGTTCCCACTTTTCTAAGTGGAGCTTCAAGAAGGAGGCTGGGGGGGGTGGGGGGACCGGAGGGTTAGCTCAGTGGTTCCGGTGCCTGCCTCGCAAGCGCAAGGTCCTGAGTTCGATCCCTGGTAACCACATATAATGCTGGGCGTGGAGACACGCCCACCAACAATCAACACCGCATACCACAATGCCACTCGGGAGGGCAGAGACAGGAGGATTGCTGAGTTTGCGGCGGCTTGCCTGGGCACCATAGTGAGCTCAGGGCCAGCCTGAACTACAAAGCGAGACCCTGTCTCAAAAGCAAAAAAAAAAAAAAAAAAAGGAGGCTGTGGATGGTGCCTCAGGCGGGGCTGAGCTTGGGTGTCACAGCCTCTGCCTCCCTGTGAGCAGTGATGAAGGAGAGGGGCTGAGGGACTGGTGTGATCTTGGGAACGGTATTGAAGCCTCTGCCTTGGTTTCCTCATTTGTGAGACTAAGATGAAAATAGCAGCTACTTTGGTTCTTCATTCTACTAAAAATAACGGAATCTGGGGGTGCTAAGACCTCGCCCTTACCACCGGTAACAGGTTCAGGGCTCAACCCTCATGGTAAATCCTGAAAATGTGCTGTGCTTTGCATTTTCTCTTCCTGTGCCCACAGATGAAGGAAGTCTGTCTGAGGACAGGAGTGACCTGAAGGCATCCCCTGGCCTAGGCAAGAGGAAGAAGCGACGGCACAGGTACAGGCTGCTGCCCTGCTGGGACTGGCTGCCTCTTCCTGCATGCAGCCTGGTGCCCATGGGACCAGCACCTGGGAGTCTATGGTTCTGGTCCTGGCTGGTGTGGGTCCAGCGGCCTCCTGGCTACCTGTACAGAGGGTACTGCAAGCCATTTGCAAATAAAATTCTGCACTCCTGTTTTTTTCAGTATCAGGGATCAAATTCAGGACCTTGTGCCTGCCAGGCAGGCAAGTTGCTCTGCGCTATATCCCTGGCATGCAGATTAATTTGTGTATCATTTTAAAGACGTGATTTGTGAGTTGTGAAATGGATCTATCAGAAGGGATGGTGGGATTCATTAAGAATAAGCTAGAGGGCCGGGCGTGGTGGCTCACGCCTGTAATCCCAGCACTCAGGAGGCAGAGACAGACAGATTGCTGTGAGTTCGAGGCTTGCCTGGGCTACATAGTGAGCTCAGGGCCAGCCTGAACTACAAAGCGAGGCCCTGTCTCAAAAAAAAAAAAAAAGAATAAGCTAGAGGGCCAGAGATTTAGCTCAATGGTTTCATGCCTCCCTAACAAGTGCAAGGTCCTTGGTTCTTTCCCCAGTAACCACATACAACAATACCAGGCGTGGTGACTCACACCCACCAGCAATCAGTGCCATATACCATAATGCCAGGCGTGGTGGGTCACACCTGTAATCCCAGCACTCAGGAGGCAGAGACAGGAGGATTGCTGAGTTTGAGGTTTGCCTGGGCCACATAGTGAGCTCAGGACCAGCCTGAACTGCAAAGTGAGACCCTGTCTCAAAAAAAGAAAAAGAAAAAGAATAAACTAGAGGTTTTGTGTGCAGTTCAGTGGTAGAGTGTGAGTCTAGCATGCAGAGCACCCTGGGTTCCATCCCCAGCACCAAAGAAAGGAAAGAGAGAAAGAAAAAAGAAAAGAGAAAAAAAGTCTCTACCTTCTGTGAACCAAACTCCTGGACCTTACAGAAGCTGATTGCCCAGAGGGTGGGGGGCCCAGGGGGCATGAAGTGGCTTTCAGGTGCAGACAGCAGGGGCTGCAGGGTCCTCCGGCAGGGAAGCCAGGACATGTTTCTGCCCCACAGGACTGTCTTCACCGCTCAGCAGCTGGAAGAGCTGGAGAAGGCTTTCGGAGAAGCCCACTATCCCGATGTGTATGCCCGGGAAATGCTGGCCCTGAAAACCCAGCTCCCTGAGGACCGGATACAGGTGTCTGGGGTCCCTTTTTTCCTTCCCAAAGACCTTTAGGAGAAAGTCACTCACACGCAGGGAGCTGCTTCTGCGCAGCCCACTGAGGTCCCCATCTCCACAGAGCTGAGGGCCACAGAGCCCAAAAGGCGTGACTCTTATGCTTTTATTATTTGCTAATGGATCATTCTCAAAACCCCCACAATAGTGTGCTGCCATGAGAAACTGAAGATACATCATATAGTCTTTCCACCTTAAGTCTCTAAAGAAATCCACACAATGGCTGCTACTTTCCCCTACCCCGTTCCCCTCCATGTCACCAGTGTCCAGCCTGTGGCCTGAGCTGGGCCCACGTGTGCGGTTATTCACGCACACGGACAACTGTGCTCCCTTTTTGTCAGCAGATTTGAAGCGACTTCACTCCTGTTAAACAGCGGCATGATATTCCACAACGTGCTCTCAATAGCCTAATATTTTCCGTGAAAAGGCCAGCAGCAGCCCAAAGACAGGTCGTGGGCGGGGCCTGGCCCCACAGGGCTCTTCCCCGAGAACCGGGCCTGGGCCCAGCTGACCTCTTTACACCGCCTGGGCTGCAGGGAGAGCCAGAGCTTTGCTCTGAGGTTCTCACTCCCCGAGACTGCAGGGGAAGCCAGCGCTTTGATCCCCACACAGCCCAATACCTGTGGTTCAAGGGAAGGGGCCGCTCCCCAACTTTGGTGCTTCCGCAAGGGGCCTTTCCCAGACCCCGAGTTCAGGGAGAGGGGTCTGCAACTCCCAGCGCGCTCACTGAGCCCGGTGTGCGTCCTCCTTCCCCCCTCTCTCTCCCCTCCCTCCCCTTCTCTCCTCCTCTAATCCTACCCCCTATCAGGTCTGGTTCCAGAACCGCAGGGCCAAGTGGCGCAAGCGGGAGAAGCGCTGGGGCGGCAGCAGCGTGATGGCGGAGTACGGGCTGTACGGGGCCCTGGTGCGGCACTGCCTCCCGCTGCCCGGTACGGTCCAGGGCGGCCCGCGGGGCTGCTGTGCGCCCTGGCTGCTGGGTGAGCGGACTTTGGGGGTGTGAGACGCGGGACTCGGGAATCGCAGGGCCGGGGTGGGGCAGTGTGTTCTGGTTCTCGCCAGACTGAGGCAGGCAGAGCCAAGGACCTGGCCAGCCTTCCTGTTACCACCTGTGCTGTCCAGGAAGTCCCCTGGGGCTGTTTACCCTGCGTGTGTGGGCTGGCAAATGCGGAAGTGCAGAGAAAACCTAGATGGCCAACTCCGCAAGAGGCAGGGTGGGCCTGGGATTTAGCTCAGTGGTTCCGGTGCCTGCCTCGCAAAAGCCTGGTTCCAAATTCAGTCCCCGGTGCAATTTATCACAATGCCCAGCGGGTGTGGTGGCTCACGACTGTAATCCCAGCACTCGGGTGGCAGAGGCAGGAGGATTGCTGTGACTATCAGGCTTGAAGGGGCTACACAGTGACCGTATGTCCAGCCTGAACTACAAAGAGAGACCCTGTCTTAAAAAAACTTAAAAAAAAAAAAAAGAGGTTGGTTTCCGCTGGATCTGCCATCCATAACTGACCAGAGTCTCTATCCCTTGACTTTTGGTGCTGAGACAGGCTCTGTCGGTGATCCGCCTGGGGTGGCAGCTATGGGGGCCACCCTTACTGCTGCAGCTTCACAGCTTAGAGCTCCGCGAATCGAAGATCTCCACGGGGGGCTGGAGAGGGTGGCCAGAGGACCCCACGTGACTTTAATTTGGGAAGGAGGAGGGGTCATTCAGCAAACAGGAGTGAGCACCTGCTGGCCAGGAAGATGCAGGGACTGGAGACTCCAGATACCAGTCTGGGACTCTGCCCCAGGGCAGAAGGGACTCAGGGGAGGAGCCAGCTGGACGCTGAACTGGGGGTGAAGGGGGTTGTGCTGCACCCACGAGACCTACCCGTGGGAGAAAGTGGGCTCAATCCCTGCATCACGTAAGCCAAGCAGCTTGCAGAGCATGGCATCTGGCAGACACCAGCTTTGCTCTGAGGGTGGGAGTCGCGTGGCCAGCTCACCTGGAGTCACATAGGCAGGACAGTTGTAGCGGAAACGGAGAGCAGTGATGGGGAAGAAGTGTGCTTCAGTGCTGAATTAGTGGTTTTTGATTACTGCTTTTTACTTTTCTCTCTCCCTCTTTCTTTTGCAAGGGATGCATAAAAAATCCATAGGGATAAGGAAACCAGGAAGCGAGGACAAGCTGGCAGGACTCTGGGGCTCCGACCTCCTTCACAAAGGTCCCCACAGAGGCTTGGACACAATGGGACCTGAGACCACAGACGTGGCCATGGATCTGTCCAGCTCTGCACGGCAGGAGACCCGGCCTGTGCAGCAGGGACCCGGGGCTCAAGGAAACCCCAATCCTGAGGGGCTCCAAGCGTTCTAGCTGGGACAGTAGGAGTCTCACAAGATCCACAGCACCCCCCAACAAAGGCTGGAAACACTAGTGTTCTTCATCTTTTTTTTTTTGTATCAGGAATTAAACTCAGGACGCTGTGCCTGCGAGTCAGGAATGGCACCCCTGAGTTAAATCCCCAGTACAACTTGGGTGTTCTTCAAAAGACAAAAGTGGTCCAGGACAAACATCCTTAGTTCAATTTTCTTCTTATGGTGTCAGGGTAAATTACAGTGCAAACTGCTGTAAGATGGATGACAGGGACAAGTCCACTTTGTTCTCGAATGGGAATTTTCTCAGAGGCACTGGAGCCAGTGGATCTGGGGTAAAATCTGACTCCTCTCGGTAGAATCTGGGAGGGAGGACCTGAAGTTCAGAAAGCAGTTACAGGTGCGCGCCACAGTTACAGCTGTGTGTGCTGCATAGATTAGCAGGGAGGTTTGATGTCCTCACTCTGAATTAGGAAATGTAAGTTTGTTAACTCGCAACAAAGTTAGTGTCTTTACAGTGGTGACAGTATGCAGACATGTGAGTGAGTTCTAGTGTCTTCTCCTTCAGCTTGACCTTGGATGTTTCAACTTGGGGTCAGACAGCGACCGTATTCTCAGTGCCCTTCGGTAGGGGTGTGTGTGTATTGGACCTCACAGTCAGCAAAGAAAACCCTCACCCCAACTGTTTAAGCAGGGTAGGAAGGCCAGGCTGTTTGAATGCACTTTAGTGGCCTGAATTTCATGAATGTTTCCTTTCCTGAATTTTCTTTGTCTCTTATTATTTAAAAATAAACATTGTGTGTGTGTGTGTGTGTGCGCGCATGTGCGTGTACACACTTCCCAAGGCCCTCCTCCTTCCCATGTGCACCTCACAAACTCTGTTTTCCTGAGGCGCTCCCTCTTGTCCCTTTCCAGTCTGGGGAACATGCAGCATTTATCCTACGCAGCACTCACCAGGGGTCGCTCTGTACACAACCAGGAGTAGCCGTGCCTCGGTCACCTTGTGGAGCTCAGAAGTCAGAGCTGAGCCGGAAGGCTTGGGCCCTGGGGGAGGCCAGGCACACTGGGACGGGAGCCACCAGGTTGGCTGTGCCCTTCCACCTCCTGGAGTGAGACCACCACAGCCTCTTTCATTGCTCTACTTTTATCCTTTGGAGCCAGCCCCATGCTGTTGTGGATGTTCAGTGTCACCAATTCCTACTGCAGGGACAGCACGTGCTTTCTGCTCCCCTGGCTCCTACAGACCATGCTGAGCAGACCCGGATCCTCTGATGAGCGGCAGAGGACCAAGACTCTTTCTACCTTCTTGCAGAGGCCTCAGCCAGTGGCCAGCAGCTGAGCTCGGGCGAGTGCATGGCACCTGCCTTGTGCATCTTCTGCATCCCATGGATCCCACTCTTCCCCTCAAGCTCTTCTTTGGGATCCTCCCAGCCCTGGGGTTGTGGCAGGGAGCCTGAGACCCAGGCAACTCACACATGCCCAATCACTGAGCAAAGTCCTGTGCAGCCACTGAACATGGTACCAGCAAGGTGCGTCTGGCCACGTGGAAATGTGTTCACAAAGTGTCGAGGAGTGACAAAATCCATAAATAAAGGAAAAAGAATATGAGTAAAATGAAGCAGAATGAAACAAATACCCTTGGTACTGGCTACACATGCAGACACATTCTGTTACTGGGTTATAAGGACCCCCTCTAACAGAGACAAGAGCAAAAGGTAATGATGTTTTCAATTCATTGGAGATATTAAAGGTAGGAAGAGAAACTTGCTCTGCAGCGTGAGTGCAAGCCAGCCAAAAGCAGGGAAAGGAGACGCCCTCCAGTGGGCGAAGGAGCAGAAAGATACACGGTAAGCTTCATGACCACCTTTTGTGTCCCCCACTGCTCAGACTGATGTCAGGCCTGGGAAACCTGCTCACCCTGGGTCCTCTGGAGAGGGGTGAAGACTGGCCCCAGATCCAGGTAGTGGCTGTCATGGGTTTCAGATTGACAGATCTACGCAGTATTGTACAGAAAAAGGAGAAACAAGAAATGGACAAAAGGGAGAAGGGTAGAACAACTAATGTAAACTTTTTTCCTTGAGTCAGGGTCTTGTTATGATGCCCAGGTAGGCCTCAAACTCGTGGGCTCAAGTGATCTTCCTGCCTCAGCTTCCCAAGTAACTGGGTCTACCAGCATATGCCACAATGTCTGCCAGCTAAGACTTTTATAATAAGAAAACATTGTCACTAAAATGTTCATTAATATGCTTTAAAAATCTTCATTCTAGCATACAGGTTTCCTATTGAAAAATCTAACCATTATGGGGCCGGAGGGTTAGCTCAGTGGTTCTGGAGCCTGCCTCGCAGGCGCAAGGTCCTGAGTTCGATCCCTGGTAACCACATAATGCTGGGCGTGGAGACTCACACCCACCAGCAATCAATACCACATACCACAGTGCCAGGCGTGGTAGCTCACGCCTCTAATCCCAGCACTCGGGAGGCAGAGACAGGAGGATTGCTGAGTTCGCGGCGGCTTGCCTGGGCACCATAGTGAGCTCAGGGCCAGCCTGAACTACAAAGCGAGACCCTGTCTCAAAAAAAAAAAAACCCCAAAACTCTTGCAAATAGATACATTTTCTGGAAAAAATATACATTACTAACATCTACTCCATAAAATATAAATATACGAAAGCATGAAATATAAAAGATCAATAACCAAGAAAGTAAAAACAAATTATACCTATAAAATATCTCTGGATCTAGGAAGAGTTACATGCAAATTCTTGAAAGTGAAGGAAAAGATCATTTTATGATATGCATGCTGTTCGTGAATCTAGAAACAGACATATTTCTAGCCCTGACATTCCTCTGATTACAAAACTCACAAGCTCCCCGACCCCCCTGCGCCCCAAACTCCATTTGACCTCCATTAATGGCAATGTGAAATTCCTAAACGACTGCTGAAGTTTAGAAGTCCCAGCAGGGTCCCTCTCAGGCACCGCGCTCCTAGGCGCCCCATCCGTCACGGAACAGCCCCGCCCCGGCGGGAACTGTCGCGCTTCTCTTTGGCCACATTGTAGGTCATGCTCAGTTATTCACCAATCGAAAGTCAGAGGGGCAGAACCCTTTTCTGGTTCAGGCCACTCACAGCCTAGCTCGGCTGAGCGCGTAGTCCCCAAACTCACGCAGGTGGAGCCGAGAACCCGCGAGTACTAGTTTCTGCATCTGGATAAATGGGTATTTACAAAAAGTAAATTTTGAGAAACTGCTATGTAAAAATAAAATGAGAATAGTTAACGTTAACGTTACTTAAATATCGATGCCACGCCCACAATTCAGGATCCAGTTTCAGACCCGACCTCGGGGGTCTCAGACCCGGTCCGTCCGCGTCCACGCCCCGTGTCACTGGCACGCTGAGCATAGTGCCTCGGCTGGAGGGGCCGCAGCGGCTGCAGAGGCTCACGGACGGGCTGGACCTGCTGTGCCCACGGCCCGGTGAGCGAGGCGGGCCACCTGGATGGGCTGGATCCGGACAGAACAGGACAGGACAGGCTGCGGGGACCCATGTGGGCCGAGATGCATGAACCTGGATGGGACTGGACAGGACCGGACGGGCACGGACAGATCCCCTCCCGACGCCACCTGTGTCCCACGAGGACACTCTGGCCCACACCAGATCTGCAAGGCTCGGCTCGCCTCTCCCAGTGCTCACACAGCGGCCAGGAGTGGCCAGAGAAACATGAAAGATTGTCAAAGTTGTGGGAAACTGGGGACCGCAGAGCTAAGAGGCTGTGGAGAGTATTAAAGGGAGGTCTCATGGACTACTCAGCTGATGAGGCCTAGTGAAGCCGCAGGCCACAGATGTGAGGAGTGGCCTGGGGTAGCAGGTAGGGCTGGCCAGGAAGGAGGAGTGACTTTCTGGGTTGTTGGGACAACTGTACCCACATGGGGAAGGGTGATGTCTCTCCTGCCCCACACACCTGGAGGAGAACAGACGGGGTGGTGAAGATAAGCATGAACTAAAGGCTGCAAAGCCTTGGGATGTCTTGGTTCAGAGCATACTTCATTTGGCTCAGCACTGCAGCTGAAAACAATCGTTTTACTTTAGTTTTTGAGAGTGGGTTTTACTATATAGTCTCGATGGCCTTAAACAAACTGAGGCCTTGTATTCTTCTGCCTCAATCTTTAGAGTGCTGGGATTACAGATGTTACCCCCATACCCGGCTAAAACCATCTTTTCGTTTTGGTTAGCAGGTCTGTTTCACCTGGGTTTACCAAGGGCTCCCTTCCCCTGCCTTATCCCCCTTTCTCTCCTCTTCCCTCGTCCTCTCACTTCCTCTTTGAGATCAGCCTTCTCTATCTGTTACCAGGTTCTGCATCTCTGGATTCAATCTACCATGGGTAGAAAACATTTTTTAAAAATTGCAACTGAAACTGAACCTGTCCAGACTTTTTCCTCATCTTTATCGCCTACAGTAATGCACATGTCCTTTGCTTTGCCCTAGGTGTGGTAAGAAGCTTGGAAATGACTAAGCACACGTGGGTGGCGTGGATAGGTCACACGAGGACCTGTGGGCCCACCGGGTCCTGGGGCTGATCTCTCATGGATCCTAAGGAACAAGTACACACGCACACATGTGTATTTTTGCCTTCAGTACCACTTGTGATTAAATTGCACACATAATCTGCCACTTTATCTTCTAATACTTGGTGTATTTCCTAAGACTCAGGACATCCTCTTACATAATCTGAGTAGTTATCAATTTCAGAAAACCTAAATAAATACCTGAGTTTAAATCTGAATATTCTAAACCTAAGTAGAATACAGGATTTTAAATATGAATATAATTTTAATCTCATTCAATGCAGAATCAAATGCATCTACCAGTGAATTCAGTACAGTATTCTAATTTCTATACAACCAAATGCTATAAAGTATTATTCTAAATTTGAATCCATATTCCAGTTTTGCTGGTTAATTAATGCTCTCTACAGTGATTTTCCTTCTACTTTTTTCTTTTTGGAAAAAAAGAAGCCCAGGTGGAACCCAAGGCGTAACAAAGGTCAGGTGTTCCTTCTACCACTCCCCACCTTCCCTTCTCGACAGCAGTTTTCTTTGTCCACAGGAGATGGAATCTAGACTTGTGTGGCATTATTTGTCATGTCCCTTTTGTAGGGGATACTCTCAGCCTCTCTTTGGCATGAACTGAGATGTTCTCTCATTTGAGAACAGGCCTAATGTTTCTTCATAGTTAGTCTCAGTTTACACATTGTTTGAGGAAGGGCCCTTTTGTGAGCAGCAAAAAGGGGCGTCTCTGGGCTGGAGGCACAGCCAGGGGCAGGGCACTTGGTTAACCTGTGTGAGGCCCTGGGCTTCATTCCCAGCGCTGCAGAATAAAGAGAAGGGAAGAGAAGAGAAAGGCTGACTTGACTGGAGGTCTAGAGGAAGGATCTGGGCACAGGTGGCCTCCATTATCTGCTGCATACCCTTCCGCACTAGTTGAGTTTGTAACAACACTTTGTGATTATTTGAAACAATCCTTTAAAACAAGGGGAACTCACCAAAGGCACATGCTTGGAGCCAAGTAGGTATGCCAAGTATTTTCAGTTCCACTGAGCGGGCCAACAAGTTTGGAGAGGCTGTGCATGGTTCAGGGAGGATCCCTTCTGTTTGGGACTGTGACCCACTTTCCACTCACTCACATTACTGCTGGCTCTTTCAGCTGCTGTCCTAGGAATTCCCTTTTCCTTTCCTTTTCTTTTCTTTTTTGGATGCTGGGGGTGGAACTCAGGCTGGGTGACTGCAGAGCTGCACCCTAACCCAGGATTCCGGCCCAAAGTGTTCTCTGGGTCTAGGCAGCCAGCCCTTTCTGTTCTGTGCTGTCCATCTGCCCACTGTGCTGACTGCTAGTGGACTCCAGCCACTACTGCTGCCGCTGAGATTCCTGTGCTGCACTGGTGATACTTTTCAGACCCCTAACAGGACTGGCGCTTTTCCTGGAGCAGAATATCCCTGAAGCTGCTGCGAGGGTCGCCCTCCCCCCTTCCCCTTTGCACGCCTGAGCCCTGGGGCTCCTATGTATAGGGTTACTGCCCAAGTACAAGGTGCTTTGGACCCTGAACGTCTCCCAGAGGCTGGGTGCCAGAAGCTTGGTCCCAACATGTGATGCTATAGGGAGGTGGTGGCATGATAGGAGGTGGCCTGGGCAGAGAGTGAGGTCAAGGTGTGGTTGCAAGGCAGGTGCAGTGCCACTGAGCTAAATCGCCAGCCCCACTGTTACTTCTTTTTTTAAAAAATTGCTTAAATTTTTAATGGGCAAAGACTATATATTTATGGGTATGAGGTTCTGAAATATAAGGGTGTTGAGGAATGGTTAAAGAGAAGCAGCTAACACATCTTCAACTCCCATATTTATCCTTTTTGTGGTGAGAATTTATAGCCCTTTGTGGTTTGCAAGAAAAAGATACATTGCTATCTCAGACACCATGCTGGAGCCCCTTCCCAGGACCTAACTGAAATTTTGCCTGCTTTGACCACAGAGCCTCCCTCTCATTTCGCAGTTCAGCACACTGTCAGCTCTGTGGCTTGACTGACGTTTTATCCAATTCAGAGCAAAGGGACGAGGGACACAGGTGGTGGGGATGGATGTTCTGATATCTCTTAATGCCATTTGCAGGAAGCGGCTGAGGAGCATCGATACCTTAACAGTGATCACATTTACCCCACATGGCAAGATGGGAAAGTGTGTGTGTGTGTCCATGTGTCACCTAGATGCACAATGCAGATCCTTCAGAAAATCTCCGACTGGGCACTCCTGTGCCCCCTGCCACATTATGGGCACTTTCCTCCAGTACTACTGCTCTTGGCCTGGGGATGTTGCAGCCTATTGGTTCTCTGGTCTAAGTGGCCCGGGGGGAGACCCCCAGCCCTGGGAAGCTTGTGAGCTCTGGGCATGGTGGGTTCTTGTGGTAAAGACCCCCTTTGTCACATTGTCTGTAACCCATCAGCAGATCCTAGCGACCTGCCTTGAGGATATCAACACATCTGACACCCTCCATCCTGCCCCTTCCTGTCCAACTCCATCCAGCTCCTTTGTGATTATTCAGTAGGTTCCCCAGGGGTTCCACGTGCTCCTCAGCCTTCCCAGCACACATTGTGGTTCCTTTAACAGGAAGTCTGACGCTGGGCTGCAGCTCTGTAATGAGCACCTGCCTAGGATGTGCCAGGGCCTGGGTTCCAACCCCACTGCTTCAAAGGAACAAAGGTCAGATGAAGCTATCCTGCAGACTGTAGCAACCCAAAGGCTCCCGAGTTCCCCAAGAGGACAGGCCTCACCCTCGCCCTGGCACAAGGATGTATCTAGCCCTCCAGTTTACTGAGCACCTTGCACACAACCCCCAGGGACAGAAGGCAACATTGAAGTCAGTGACACGATCCTACCACCAGGTGGCGCGTCACCGGCTTCGTCCCTTCTCAGGGCTGGAGAGAAATTTAGTGGATGCTTGCTTCTGATCCTTAGTGTCCTCTAGATGGGGCCCCGTGTAACCTCTCCTTTGAACCTGCAGGGACCAGCCCTAGAGTAGCTACATCCAGTGTAGTCTTCCTGACCAAACCTGCGTGCAGCCTGGATCTCAAAACTGAGCTGTTGTAAACCCTCACACGGGGGCTGTGTAAGGTGTTGGGTCCACAGAGCCTGCGCAGAAGGTGGCTGCTTGTGGGGTCTGGGGTGGGGTGAGGGGGCTGAGCTCTGGGATCTACTCACCCTGTCCCCGTCCCAGCCCCTGTCTTGGAGGAGCTGAGAAACCCAAGGACTGCAGCACAAACTTCCAAGCTGGACAGGTTCACATATGTCGACTCCATATCATAAGGGGTAGCATGGGTACAACAGATACTGGGAACCCTGGCTAGGGAAGCAGCTGGACTGGGCACTACAGTGCAAAGCCACAGAGGCTCAGGCTGCCAGCTATGGCACTTCCACACATGGAGAGGGCACAGCTTTATATCACTTTGGAAGGCAGAGGAAGTAACAGTTACCAGAACAGTGGGGAGCAGTGGGGCAACCCAGCGGTTGCCGAGTGTGCAGGTGGCCTGGGTCCCATCCTGGCACAGAGGAAAAAGTGGGGTTGGTGGCGAGGTTATTTAGTCAGATCCTATTGCTGGGGCTGATAGGATGACCCCACTGGGTGGCACTGCTGTGTCCTGCCACCCTGGGAACATCACAGACCGCAGGACAGCAGCTCGAGGAGGGATGCTCTTGGCCACTGGAATCTGCCCTGGTCCCACTTCCTGTTGGTCCTGCTTCTGATGGTCACGGTTACCACTCCTGTCCCGTGTGTTTTGGAGGCCAGATGGACCGCAGAGGGCAGGGCCTCAGGGATTGTCCTCATGTTGTGTGGGAGACACTGACTGCATGGGGGCGGGGACCCTGCTGCGATGGGATGTCATGCAGACACTGTGCCCTTTGCAGTCACTACCTGGCTCATGGGGAGCAGAAAGAAGGGGGGCCTTGCTCTTCACAAAGCCACGAGCAGCCCCCCAGCTTCCAGGCCCCTCCCTGGGTCCTCTTCAGTGATCTTCCCTCCACTTTCCACTTTGTTTTCTTTTGCATCCCCGTTATTTGAACTGGTTCTTCCTGTGCCCACAGTCTCACTGAGAGTTTTGTAAAGGCCCCGTCCCCATGGCCCTCAGCTTGGGCAGTACATGCCACAACCACAGACATCCTGTGACTGTCTCTGGACAGACAAAGTGGATGCAAGGGACTCTCAGGTTCTTTGGAGGACACTGACTCACGTGAGGTGCTGGGTTTGGTGGCTTTGCAGAGCTTACTGATGGGAGGGTCTTTTATCACCTAAGATTGCTTTTGGTTGTTGTTTTGTTTTTTGAGACAGGTTCCCACTAATAGTTCAGGCTGGCCCCAAACTCACTGTGATCCTCTTGCCTCAGCTTCCCAAGTGCTGGGATTACAGGTCTATAGCACCACACCCAATGTTTTTTATGTTAGATAAATGTTGCAGGAGCCCAGGGTCTGGGACTAAGCTCTTGTATCAATCAGGCCAAAAATGAGAATGGGATCACTCACCCAAATGTGTGAATGTTGCCAAGTGAAAGCAGGGCTGCTTGCTTAACCTCAAGACTTCAGAGGGCGTGCAGCCCACTTCCTGCAGGCCAGCGTCACGCCACAGGATGCTGGCTTGAAGAGAACAGCAAGCTCTGACAGAAGCCACCAGCTGCGTCTCTGCCCTGGCTCCACTTCCAGGGCCAGCAGCTCTGCAGTGATGGATCTGCTTATGCTGTGACCTGTTCTCCTTTGCCCTTCCCCTTCCGACCCCATCTGCTCTGCGCTGGATCCAGTGCTCCCACTGGATCACTGCTGCCCCATTCTAAAAATGGAAATGACTCGGTAAGTTCCTTCTGCCCTTGGGAGCATCTGGGTGCCCACCTGTCCGAGTCATGCAGGGCAGGAGTCACAAAGGTGGACACAAAAAGGAGTCAGTCGACTGCACCCCGGAGCTGCTCCCTGATAGGCAGGGTCTCTCTGCTCTCTGGCCTGGAGGCTCCCAGCTTGTTTGCCAAGTGGAGTGAGGCCAGCAGCCTCCATCTCTGGGCTCAGCAGGTCTGGAATTGCCTCTGATGGGAGCATCAGTCCTCAGGTGGAAGAGCAGCCTGGACCCCAGTCCTCTGGGAAGAAAAGTGCCCCCACTGCCACACACAGCTCTGGGGACCACCGTGGGGCACCTTTTCTAGTCCTGGGAGCGCTGATTACTGCCTGCCAGTACGTGGCAGCAGAGATGACCTTGGCCTCGGCTGTGACAGTCACACGGGTCCTGTGTGGACTCCAGAGTGCGTCAGGCAGCAGAAAGTGAAACTCCTTGCCACTCAGTTGGCTCAGAAATGTTCTCTGTGCACCCAGCTGTTTCTCTTTATCCAGACTGAAGAGGACAAGTTTCCGGATGTTAGAGGCGGGTGAGGGGCGGGGACTTAACTCAGGGGCGGAACATATGCTGACATGTGCAAGGGCCTGGATTCCAGCCCCAGTCTCCACAAGGTGAAAAAGAAGTCATCTGGTGTACTTCTGTGACTGAAAAAGTATGGAGACTTAGAAAACAAAGGTGATGGGAAGCCATGGCATGACCTGTGCACTGGCTGCCATGACAGACCTGCTGTTTGGGTCTTACTCATTAATCCAGCAAACTCCTAGAGGTGCTCACTACATACTGGGATGCTCCTATTTGCTGTGAACACGGTCATGGCAAGGCCAGTGCTGCAGCTTCTCCCAAAGAGCTCCTTCCTGCTAGGAGGAACAGGAAAACAAAGAGCAAATATACATGCACAGAAAAATAGTTGGCTCTGGGATGGAGGCTGAGGCCTGAGAATGGACTTTAGGGAGATGGCAGAGAGGACTTCTTGTGGTAAGGGATGTTTGGTGAGCAAGCAGGTGGAAGCCCTGGGGGCCTACTGAATAATCAAAAAGGACCTGGGTGTGGTTGGAGGGGGAAGGGCAGGATGGAGGGTGTCAGGTGCTGTAAATATTCTGAAGTCAGGTCCCTGGGATCAGATAATGTGCACAAGGGAGGAAACACCGGTGACAAGCGTACATGCCTGATAACAGGAAGTGTAGCTTTTGCCCCCTGACCTGGTGAGCACCTGATGTAGATGCGCTCCAAATAGTGACTGTACATTTGAATAATGGCTGTGATTAGCAGGAAGTACAGATACCAACTACAGAGTTGGAGTTCAGAGAGCAGGCTGCTATCTCCTAGGGGTAGGAAGGAGAGGAAGCTGGGGATGGAGCTGCAGGGTCCCCAACACTTTGAGGGCAAAAAGCTGAAAAGCAACCAGAAAAGAGGGATGAGAACAGAGGCTGGTAAGAGAAAACCTCTGACTGAAGTTGTATCAGCTCCTGACAGCCGAGTAACAAGCATACCAACATCCAGTGGCTTCTGACAACATCCAGTTACTTCTCAGTTCTCTGAGCTGACTGGGAAGCTCTTTTGCGCCATGGGTGAAGCCCTTGTAGCTGGGGCAGGAAGATCCAGGGTAGACTCATCCAAATCTAGGAGTTGTTGCTCTTTTTGAGAGTCTCTGCCTAACAAATCCTGCAGCTGTGGGACCCAGAGTGGTCACAGCACCACTTCTGTCAGGTCCTGCGGCTCAAACAAAGAGGCCGGCCAGGACCAGAGGGGGAGCCAGGCTTCTGCTGCGTGTGTATGGTATTGGAGATAGATACCAGGCCCTCACAGGGGCTAAGTTCATGCTGCACCACGGGGCTGCTGCCAGCCTGGGTTATGGGACAGAACAGCCAGCTGTTACATTCACGGTGGGATGCAATGCTGCTTGCCATCTCTTGGACCAATGGTCACATCACAATCTTTCTCTGTTCACAATTTTATATACTGATTAAAAATGAGAGCGTGGGTGAAGAGTTGGAGCCAACCTTGCTCTTCTGCTAGCCAACCGTGTATGTGTGTGTGTGGGTGGGTGTTTCCTGGCCCTCACCAAGACTTGGTTTGGTCCGGCTTTGTTTTCTTTTGTTACAGGATCTTGCTGTTTTCTAGGCTTATTTTGGCTTCAGGCAATCCTCCTGCCTCAACTTCCTGAGTAGCTGCACTGCAGGTGTGCTCTGCCGCGCCTGACTGGCATAACACATACCTCCACTTCTTGGAGATTGAATACAGGGCCTTCAAACTGTGTGAGCTGCTTCCAGTGTCCTTTTGATAAATTTTAATTTTGATACAAGGTCTGTTTAAGTCACTGATATGGTCAAGATGCACTTAAACTTGCAACCTTCCTGGCTTAGGCTGCTGGAATGCCAAGATTATAGGGGTGTACCACCACGTCAGGCTTGGGTTGACTTAATCTACTAGACACGCAGGTTGAGGGTCTGGTGCAGTGTGGGACACATGGTGCTGTCCCTTTCCGATTGTCCCTGACACGTGGCCGTTTCCCACACATCCTGGAGCTCCTCTGAGGCCAGGCTATGTCCTGGGCAGCGTCATGGTCACAGCCAACAGGAAGGGCTCTTTCACAGCACAAAGAACTCAACAAACCAGTTTTCCAAAATCCCCCTCACTGCTGTGTATCTTGTGAATTGTGTGTTTACTTCTTGGGTGTTGAAATATTTCAGAACCGGCCGAGACAAGTACCTTTCTGGCCCCTCAACAGCACCTCCTCCACCGCAGGGCAGAGCTCTGTGCCCAGCGCCCAGCGCCCACCGCGGGAGAATCCCAGCCTGGTTCCTCCTGCTCCTACGGGGAGGCTTGCTCCCGCCCTGCAGAAAAGGAAAATAGACCTGAGAAGTCGAAGAAGCAACCAGGCAAAGTGTGAGGGTTTGAATTCCAGCCACAGGCACCAAATAGGAGAAAACCTCACTGCCCCAACCGTGCTAGTAAGGATTCGTGCTGCTGTTTTCTCTCACTTTTTCTCTGGGCGGGCAGGAAGTGACGGCCGAGGGGCCCCGGCCAGCGGGTGGGGGACAGGACGTGGAGCTACGCCTGGGGTTTGAGTGGGACTGTGCAGGCCCCGGGCTTGGGGAGCCACGAGGGGGAGGGGCGCGGAGCTGCCCCGCGCCGGCCAGGCCCCAGATGCAGGCGAAGCCCTCGGCTCCGACCCCTGCGACCCCGGCCCCTGGCCCCAGGTTCCCGCCCGGAGCCCCAGCCTCGGGGCTTAGAGTAGAGAACCTCGGGCCTCGGAGGGCGCCCAAACAGAAACCACCCAGCGTGGGCGGGCCGCAGACACCGGTGACGCCCTCTGCCCGGACCCCTGCAGCCCCGCCCCACACCCCGGGTCCCAGCCCGGGCACAGCCCGCGCCCTCAGCGCCCGCCTCAGGGCCCAGGACCGAAAACTCTGGGCTCGGCGGGCGGGCGCTCAAACCACTGGGCGCGGGCCGGGCGGCGCAGGACCACCGCCCCGCTCCCCTTCCTCCTCCCGCCTCCTCCCCCGGCCGCTCCTCCTTCTCCTCCGGTCCCGGCGGAGGTGGTGGCTCGTGGGGACCCGGGCGGGGCGGGGCCGGGCCGGCCCAGAGGCTCAGGGCGCGAGGCTCCGGCACCGGCACCGGCGTGGGCAATGGCGGCACGCAGCCTGGGTCGCGGCGTGGGGCGTCTGCGGGGCGTCCTGGCGCGAGCAGGGAGCGGGGCGCACGCGGCGCCCCCCCAGGCCCGAGCAGCCTCGTATCCCGCTCAGCGCGCACAGGCCGCCCGCGAGCCTGCCGCTTTCTGGGGGCCCTTGGCGCGCGACACGCTGGTGTGGGACGTCCCCTACCACACGGTCTGCGACTGCGACTTTGGCAGCGGCAGGATCGGCTGGTTCTTGGGGGGCCGGCTCAACGTTTCGGGTGAGTGGATGCCGGCTACCTGGGCCCCGGTCCAGCGCCCTGTGACCCTCATCCCGCGGGTCCCAGCTGCGAACCCTGAATCTCCGTTTCGCGCCTCGGTCCGTGCCAGCCCCGCGGAGACTGTCCTCAAGTGGTCCGTGGGCACCATCTCGAGCCAGACACGGGGCGTGAGCTGCGGGAGCGTGGGTGACACCTGCCAGGCGAGCGCGGAGCCCTGTGCTCCGGAGCTGCCCCAGGACAAACGGAAAGCGCTGTCTGTTACCACCGCAACTTGCCTGGGGACCAGTGCAGCCGCGTAAACAAACACCTGCTGGCGGCCTGGGTGCACGGGTCCCAGGGGAAGATGTGTGGGTGGGTGCTGGGGAGGAGGGGGAAGGGAGAATCACGTGAGGGGGGCGTCTGGGGGGGGCAAGGAGGGGCTGTGGGAGGAGAGCGGGGACGTTTCCCGGCGAGGCGAGGGACCAGCAGTGGTCAGAGTGGGCTCTCCTTCTGCAGAAGTTCTCAGTCCAGGAGAACCAGCCTCAGCCACACCTGCTCCACACCTGGTGGTGGTGGTGGGGAGCACCGAAACCAGCTTCACCAAGCCCTGGTCCTCTCGTTTCTGCTCTTTGGCTGTGATCTGGGCTAAGGGCGTGTTTGCCCTCTTCTCTGTCTAAAGAGGCAGGCCGTGGCTGGACAGGGTGGCCCTGGGGAAGCCTGCAGTCCTGGGACATCAGGACGGAGCCCTGGGCTGGGGCAGGGTCTTCCTGGCAAGGTCCTGCCCTGCTCAGGGCAGCCCTGAGGTGGGATGTGGTGTTTCCAGTTACTGTGCTCCTCTGAGCCTCTGTCTGGCTCTTGTGAAATCACCAGCAGTGAGTGCTCTTCTAGGCTGGCTGTGGACCGCGTGGGGGATGTAGATGTGGCTCAGGGCTCACTGGGGACCAACAAGCTGTAGAAATGTTACTTATATGAAGAAATTGCCATGAAGTTATAGTCAGTGTCTGTTTTTCAAAGAATCTTTGAACCAGTTTTTGCATCCTATGTTGTAGGTTGAATCAAAACAAGTCACTCCATTAGTGTTTTCTTTACAACTGAGTCAGCAGCTGGTGTCCTTGAACCAGTGGGGAAGGAGAAACCCTTGGGTGTGCAGAGTGGGTGGAATGTGCCCTTGAGGGCTGGAGCAGTGGGGCTGGCCAGGGCATGGCCGGGGCACTGCCAGGGCATGGAGCAGGTCCTCTAGGAGCTGACCCTGGACTCCCTGGCAGGCGGTGGCTACAGTTGGCTCCTTCAGGGTTGAACTGATAAGACCTGTGCGTCAAGGATCAGTTTGCGTAGAAGGAATTCTGCCTCCTTCCCTTGATAGAGCTGGGTTGGGCACAGTTTCAGAAAACTGACTTATAGCAGAGCAGCTTTTGGTAGCTGTTCTGCCTCAGCTGGGGTGTCTGTGTCCCCAACCACCACAGGCTAAGGCCATAGGAGTAGGGAGCTGTCTAGAAAGCTTTGGAGTGTGAGGAAGCTTTGGCCCAGTCTGTCGAGCACAACAAAGCCAGCTCCACCTTAGCCTCTTGCGTCTTGCATCCGCCTTCAGGGACATCTGGACTGGCTCTTAAAATGTGGTCCAAAGCCACAGTGGCAGCAGGATTACCTGAGTGTGGATCTGCCCCTCTGATTAACAAGGAGTTGCCAGCCCTTTGTGCTTTGGTGCCAGCCCTCAGGTCTGAGAACAACAACCTGTGCCCCATACTAGGGCAGCTGAAACCTTTCTGCTCAGCAGCATGGCCATACACATGCTGGAGATAGGACAGATCAAGCAAACATGGCATGAGGTGGCACTGAAGCACTTTGCGGTTCAGGGGTCTGTGCATGTCTTTCAGTTTGAATCTTGTTTTCTGTTTGCTTGGCTTGCAAGTTGCCAGTCTGTAGACTAAGGATTGTGTACACTGAGTTCTGGTCTGGTCACTGTTGTTAGGTATGAACCTGCCCCAAGCCCACTGCTCACTAGGTCCTATGGATCAGGACTCTGGACAGGGCCGAGGGGTCCCTGGCCTCTGACCCAGTCTAGAGTTGGAATGTGGCTCATCTCCTGGGGATCTGAGCTGGAGTTTAACTTCCACAGTGAGGTATTAGGAGGGTGGGAACTTAACCTTAACCCTTCCATGGTGTTCAGAGATGATTAGGGATTGGTAAGGTAATGGGGTGAAGCTCTCATGGTAGAACCCTGTAGCTATGTAAAAAGGGAGAGAGAGTAGAACACACACACACACACACATGAGCTCCCCGTCTGCTGCCATGTGATGTCTTGCGCCACTGGAGACTGTTGTCAGCAGCACCATCACCCCATGCAGGGTCCGAGAGCCTCCAGAACTGAGCTACCTCAGGTATTTCATTAGAGTAACAGAAAACCTACCGGTGTCGTGGATGACTGAGTTGCAGGACTTGGCCCCAAAACTATCCAGGGCTTTTCACAGGAAGTCAGCAGGGCCCAGGCACTGTCTTGGGTGGAGAGGTCCAAGTGGTGGGGCAGACTTTGTTAGCCCATCTGCCCTGGAAAGCGGGGGCTACCTGCTTGTAGTTCCTTATCTTATCAGTGGGGTGGGGTTATCATCACCCCCAGCATGGGGCTCTTTTTGGGATTAGATAAGACTTGTAGAGCCTTGGGTATACCAGGGCCCAATCAGCAGCCAGTGTTAATTATTAATGAAGCACTTGAGGAGGCCTTGACCTACTGAGTGCCAGGTTCCATAGGAACTGACCAGCCTAGGGTGGGTGGGAGGCAGGCTTTGGTGAGCTCGGATGGTGGGGGTTGGTGATAGGGTCCGTAGGGGTGTCCCAGGCCCCAGGGCAGGACCTCTGCCACATTCTCCCCTGCTGTTTTGCAGAAGCTTCTCTGGAAAGCTGAGTTCTGAAGGATTCTTTCCCGCCCTTGAAACTTGGCTCTGTTCTTTGTGACGCTTGGCGATGCTAAAAACTTCACAGGTCAGGAAGTTGTAAATGCAGAGTGGGAGGGAAACTGTATGTTGCTTTCAAAGCACAGCTAAATGCTCTTTTCTAAACTTCAATTCTGAGTCTGACTTATTTTAGAATTATGTATTCTCACTCAAGCAGGAGTACAAACAGTTTAATCAAGCATTGAGCATCGAGCCCTTATTGAGCCCCCTCCCCTCCCTCTCTCCTGGGGAACCTAGGGTCTCTCACAGGCCAGACAAATGTTTTACCACAGCGCTGCATCCCTGCCCTTCCCCAAGCTTTTCAGGGTGTTCTGTAGGAATAGGGGTGACTTTAATTGTCACTGTTTCCTGTGGCATGCCTCCAGTCATTCAGAAAGTGGATTGATTGATAATACAAGATGCCACACGCATGCCCAATGCTTCATCTTCCTCTCAGTGATTGAATCAGCTTGTCTAGGGTTTTTCAGGAACTCTGCATGAAAATTGACTCTTAGGAGGCGGATCCTCTGGAAAGATCTCTGGATTCTTCTCCCTCATCAGAAGCCTGACTTACTTTAAATAGCCTTCACTTCTGGAAAGTTGGCGAATACAGTATTTTGTGACTGACGTCATATTTTAAAATGTGCCACGAGGTTTGCTATTTAAAGAAAAACCATTGTGATCCTTTCGCGAATACGAACTCCTTGTTTTCTTTTGATTGAGACTGTATTTTTGTGTGCAGGGTTCACTTACAGGCAGGCTGTGTGTGAAGGATATATTTAAACAACCAACCAGTGCGCTGGGGCTGGGGGTGTGGCCAGTGGCTGAGCTCTTGCTAGCCTGGCTGCCCTGGTTTCCATCAACACTGCCAAAGAAAAGAAGTTCTTGAAAATTCCTTTGTTAGTGTGTGGCATCTTTATAATGGAAGAATAACTTGTAATTCTTCTTGTTAATGAAACTGAAAAGCCCATCAACTGCTGCTGGTTGGGTTGTGGGCCCAGGCAGGACTTGTGTTCCAGAGACTTGACCGAGGGTTGGCGCTCTGCTCCCAAGAGCCCCAGCTGTCCCTCACAATGCCAACAGAGAGGTATTGGTAGACCCATTGTGCAGATGGAGAAATAAAGGCCCCAACTGAAGTATGGTATTGAATAACCCAGGAAGTGAGAACACTATGGGGAGCGGTTCCTAAATTCATTATCCAAGGACAGAATTATACACCATGTATGTCAGGCTTTCAACTGGTGTCTCTTCCTCCATCCTAGAGTTAGGCAATGCTGTGTCCTGTGGAGCGGTTCAGTGGTCCAGGGGGCAGAGCCGAGTGGGTGGGGGCAGAGAGGGTCTGTGCAGAGCTTAGTCTCAAAGCAGTGGCCTCCTGAAATGTGCATTTAACAGTAAAGAACAGATCAAGCTGGGTGTCTTGCTTAAGGTCCTTACAATTGCTGGGGACCTGGTGATGCAATCCCCACCCCTGTCCCTACACGGTCTTCAGAGCCTTGTGACCCAGAATGGGGCGGGTGCCAGAAGGGGAAGCACAGGCAAAGGAGGAAGTAAGTGTGGAAGCGCTGCAGGCTAGGATGGAGCCATGTGCTGAGGGCTTGGAAGGCTTGCAGCGGGAGGTGGGGTCTGGGCTTTGCCTTCTTGGAAACGTGTAGAAACAAAACTTTCTTGGCCCACTTACCAACTCTTTGACTGAGGTTTTTATTTTTCACATTTTGCATTTAGAGATGTAAGAATTTCCTTCTTTCCCTCCTCCCTCCTTCTTTCCTTCCTTTATTCCACCCTGGATTCAGACAATAGCAGACACTGAATATGTGCTGAGAGCCAGCATATACTTCTGGCTGCTGTCCCTGTACGCTGTGAACAGCAATGGGCTGTTCTGCTTGTGTTTTTCCTGTGGGCCCCTCTTGAACCTACAGTGGGAAACACCTAGTTCTTGCAGACACACGCAGACTCAGGGATGGTCATCCTTGGTCTGATAGAAGCTGAGCTTTGGACTGCAAAGGAGGGCTTTGTCTGCCCCTTGTGAGTGCTTGGCCTGGGGCTGGACTGTAGACCTGAATTTTTTTTTTTTTTTTTTTGAGACAGGGTCTCGCTTTGTAGTTCAGGCTGGCTCTGAGCTCACTATGTAGCCCAGGCAAGCCTGGAACTCAGCAATCCTCCTGCCTCTGCCTCCCGAGTGCTGGGATTACAGGCATGAGCCACCACGCCCGGCACTGTGGTATGTGGTATTGATTACTGGTGGGCGTGAGTCTCCACGTCCAGCATTGTATGTGGTTACCGGGGATTGAACTCAGGACCTTGCACTTGCGAGGCAGGCACTGGAACCACTGAGCTAACCCTCTGGCCCTGTAGACCTGAATTTTAACCACGGCTTCAGGCTGCTGTCCATTGAGTGGGGACCTGAAGTCATGCAACATTTGGAGGGGTGTTTGCTTTCTCTGGTCCCCAAGGGAGAAGAAGGCCTTGCGTTCTGGAGTCTGTGCACCAAGTGGGATGCGAGGTACTGACCCAGGAGCTGAAGCCCTGAAGGCCCTGAGACCACAGCCATGGATTGAGGCAGGGCTCACAGCCCTCCTCCAGGTTCTGAGGTTCTAACAGCTGAGAAGCACCAATTTTGGCCAAGAATGAGACTTTCCATTTGAAAGCCAAAGCCCCTGGGTACAGTACGACCACCTAGGGCCAGTTAGACTCCCATGTCACCCTGCAGCTGGAGACACTGCCCAGCCATCCCTGCCTTAGCTTTAGGTTGAGCAGCTGCATTGACAACATGGCCTGAAGCCATGTGGTCAGAAACAGACAAACCAAGCCCTTAGAGGAAGACATGGGCTCAGGGGATGGGAAGTATGCGCTGGGGCTATGTGTAGGCTAGAAGGGGGCTGTGCACAGTGCCTGGAGGGGCAGCTCCACAGACTCCACGGGGTCTCCAGCAGAAGCTGGTAGTGGGGAGGGCTCTGTGCTGACCTGTCTGGATCCTGGACCTGGCTGCTGTGCCCTACTCCCCACACACCTGGTGCTGTCCACCGGTGGCAGGGCCCTGCCTCACTCTGCTCTGCCCCCTGCCCAGCACATGATCCTTGGGCTCTAGGGGGGGCTCACCTGACCCGGGCTGTCACGCTCCAGTGAGAAGAATGTCTGGGCACCTGCTGTCCTTCAGTGAGCCCCACGTGGCGTGTCGGGTGTGTGAGCCCTTTGCGGCCAGGCAAGTGTCACGTACAGCTGTACACATACCTCTATACACATGCATACTTACACAGCCATGTATGCACAAATGCTCCCACACACCTATACACACATGTGCACACCTTTAGCCTTGAGTGTGTACTAACACCGATGATTGTACACCTCCAGCCCCACCTTTGAGTCCTTCTTTGGTTTGTCTCCTTTGCACTCCCTTGCTCTCTCACATCATTTCTTCTCTGTTCTCGTGCTTCAGTGGAATTCTTCATGTCAGTTAGTGGCGCTGTATTTTCCCGCATCCACCTTGTTACAGCTTTATCGAAATAGATTCCGAAGTGTACCGCGCAGCTTGTGTGTGGAGAGATGGGAACTTCCCACTGCTCCATACTTATTCCTCTTGCATAACTGAAATTTCATACCCATTGGTTAGTGACTTCCCCGCTCTCTCTTCCTCTAACCTTTGAGAGTCATAATTCCACAAGGATTCTTTACTTAAGTATAACTTATACTCAGTACACTGAGATGGCCTGAGCGATCAGGTGGCAGCTGCCCCAAGCTCCCCACGGTGCTCATTCCTCCGAATTCCTGGAGACAGGGTGGGAAGTGATCGGAGCCAGCTTCCAGGAATGTAGGGGGCTTGCCCTGGGAATCTCATGATCAGCACAGGCTGTTGCTAAGTGAGGATTAGGGCAGACAGTTTCTACAGAAGCCGTGTGATCTGAGCTCGGGTGCAGGAGGGGGTGGGGAGAGCATTCTGGGAAGTCAGGACAGTGTTCTCCCTTGGTGTAGCAGAGGCTGGTTCAGGGTGCCATCTGATCACCTGGGAGAGGACTTGGGCACAGGTGTGGCCTGGGCTGTCTGCCCTGTGCGAGCTGCACACAGACCCCAGGAGCTCTGAAAGCAGGAAGCCAGTGGGGCCCAAGGATGGGGAGGGCCTGGAGGGTGGCGCAGTGCAGCTGGCGCTGGGACCATAGCTGAATCAGGTACTCATGGCGGCTGTGACACCATGTCTGTGAGGGGACTTGCTTCTCCTTGTGGCTCTCAGATTTCCATCCCGTCTGGGAGGGGGTGTCCCCCAAATGTGGACTCCTTAGGGCGTGGGACTCCCTCTATTTGCTCCGAAGCCCGGCATTGATGTTTGTGTTCCTTTCTGTGCAGTCAGTTGCTTGGATCAGCATGTCCGGAAGGCACCTGAGAGCATCGCTTTGATCTGGGAGCGCGACGAGCCTGGCACAGAAGTGAGGATCACCTACAGGTATGGCGTCCGCTGCCCACAAAGCGCCACTGGGCCTTTCCACGGTCATTAACGGAGGAGGCAGCCCGCTTGGGAGCAGCCCCAGCCTCCTCTTTGCTCTGGGTCTCAAGACTCTTCAGATTCCTGTAGGAGGAGCTGAGTCCTCTTGGGGCAACCTGGTGAGGGTTCATGGTGGAGGGAGCCATGCGGCCTGTGCCACCCTGGGAACGGCTTGTCTCGGAGTCAGGAAGCAAATTTCAGCATCAGAGAGGATCCTGTGCCCCCACAGAAGGCGTGGAGGCTGCTGATGAAGCACGTGCTGATGGGCTCCTGCCATACCGTGTGTCGTGCTGGACTCTTAGGAGAGAGCAACTGTGAAGAACACTGAGATGGACCTTTGCAGAAACTTAGTGTTCTTGTTCTTTGATCCTTAAGTGATTCTGTGCACATACTACATGCTGGGCACGTGTGCCCTGGGTTGGCTTGCAGCCTCCACACTGCTTCCTGTGGGCACTGCCTCCTTCAGACTTGGTGGGCAGTGGGCTCAGCACTTGGGTTCTTTTGCAAAGGCCCCTTGTCTTGGGGCTAGAGTGGCACAGTGGTGGGCACTGTCCAGCACACAGAGGCCCTGGGGTCCAGTCCCATCACCACAAAATAAAGAGAAAAAAGATGGCCTTAGCTCATGCCACAGTTCATGGTTACCATGTGGCCACATATCTTTGTCCTACCAAGATTCCTGTGTGGTGGTTGCTGGCTGTGCTTGTCCAGTCACCTAAAAAATCTCAGTTGAGCCTGTGTCCCTGTCAGGACAGGCCAGAGTGTGTTGAGTAACAAACAGCCCATTCACGTGGCAGCATAGGCATGTGGACCAGACAGGAGGTCTCTCTGAGGACGTGTGAGCTGGGGTCCGGGTGATTGGGAAAGAGATTTCTGGCAGCAGAGGCCGCTGTGTGGTTGAATGTGGGATGAGGGTTGGAGAAGAGTGGGAGGAGAAAAGCCCCCCGAGGAGCCCAGTTAGGAGGCATGGGGCCCTTGGGCTGGTGCTTTCCCTTGGCAACTGGGGCTGCAGGTGTAAGTGATCAAACTCATAGCCTGGTTGAGCTGGGCTTATGTCCACGCTGCTGGCAGCAGGGGCTCTCTGGACATCTGCATAGCTCCCGGGGCTCTGGCCTCCAGGTTCTGTGCCCAGCAGACCCTACAGCCCTCAGGCCCGGTGCAGCCCATACAGCCAGGATGCTCCTTTGCCAACGTGTTGCCCACCGGGTGGAGCTCCTGGGATCTACTGAGAAACTCCGGGTGGAGGTGTCAGTGGGTGCCGCCTTGGTGCTGTCCACGGTTTGCTCATCCCTGGGGCTGAATGCTGGGTCCTCTGCCAGCTTTGAGCCCGGCTCGGCTGACTGCAGTGATGTGGGGTTAAATGTAAACCACTCAGGAATGTGCAGGATGGAAGCCAGCACGGTAATGCCAACAGTAGTGTCATTTCCACAGCAACAGAGTGGCCTAGGGCAGAGATGGGCAACATGTTTATTATTCTGTTTATCTGAAAATAAATAGAATTAGTCCAAGGTGACCTGCGGACCTAAGTGGGCTTGGTGCTGATGGCTATTTGTGCTGCGGCTAGGGGGAAAAGTGTAAGTACAGGTTATCTGTAATTGCTGCAGTGCTCAAAGGGCGCCAGTTAATCATTTTCCTGGTCACTTCAGGTGTTGAGATGAGATTTGCTTCCTTCCTTCTCCCAGGAAAGCCTCCAGCTTTGCTGCTGGGGGTCTGGTCAGAAGGCGCAGACACAGGCCCCAAATAAAGCCCAGCCCATTCAGAAGCAGAATGCGGTGGCCCTGAGGTGCCGCAGGTGGCACTGGCCTATGGGTCCAGAGATCCAGGTCCAGACTCATAACCTGCTCCCCTGACTTGGGTGCTGGGGATCAAACCCTGGCCCTGAGCCTGCCAGCTCAGTGCTCTGCCCCCAAGCTGTGCCCTGCATCCTGGCCCTTTTGTAGGAACCCCGGGGGCTGAGATTCTATGGGCTGGGATTTTGGTGCCCTCTGGTTTGCTGGCACCAGGAAGCTTTGGTGGCTCTGTTACCACCTGGGGGAATACCGGGGTGGGGGGCGCTTGGGGAAAGAGTCTTTCTTGTCTCCCCAGCTTATCTCATAGGGCACAGAGCAGCCGTTGCTCCAGAAACCCATTCTGAGTCTCTGCCTCTCCCCTTCATAGGACTACTCTGTTTCTGTTTTCTGAATAGGAATTATTATTATTTAGTTTTTTGAGACAAGGTCTCACTGTGTGGTTCAGGCTGGCCTTGAACTCACTATATAGCCCACGTTAGCCTTGAACTCTTTCAGGCCATCCTCCTGCCTCTGCCTCCTGAGTGCTGGGATTACAGGCGTGAGCCATCATACCTGGCTGAATAGGAATTATTTTTAACCCAACCTGCAGAGAGGGAGGCAGACTCAAAGGTGGGGTGGCAGGGCCGGAGATTTAGCTCTATGGCTCCGTCGCCTGCCTCGCAAGCGCAAAGATCCTGAATTGGATCCCCGTAACCACGTACAATGCTGGGTGTGGTGACTCACGCCCACCAGCAATCAATACCACATACCACAGTGCCAGGTGTGGTGGCTCATGCTTGTAATCCCAGCACTTCAGGGAGGCAGAGACAGGAGGATTGCTGAGTTCGAGGTTTGCCTGGTCTACATAGTGAGCTCAGGGCTGGCCTGAACTACAAAGCGAGACCCCGTCTCAAAAAAAAAAAAAAAAGGTGGGGTGGCTTCTCCAGGGCAGTGCTTGGGGGCCATATGGGGCTCAGGCCCAGGTCGGCAAGTTCAAAAGGAGGAGCCCGGGGTTGCTGTGGTGCACAGTGCGGCTCACTGGGACCGGATGGGACACACTGGAGCCCTTCAGGCACCCTCAGCAGCCTGTCTGGGGCCAGCTCTCTGGGTGACTACTGATATGTCTCTGTCCTCAGGGGCCCCAAGACTCTCAGTCCCAGCTCTGTTACCACTCACAGGTGCCTTTCTGAAGAGTCAAGCTGAACTGTGACCTAAAGTATGGACCAGCCTCGGTAACAGCTGCTTTAGAGGTCTCAGGAAATGCTGCCATGTACTGTGTGTTTGGGTGGATGTGCACACGTGCACACACACACACACACCTCTCACACCTGCTTCACGGCGCCGCACAGCTCTGCCTCCTGCTCCCAGGGCTATTGGTCTGGAGTCTGCTCCCAGCCACGGCCTGCAGTGGACCTTCCTGCTGCCTTTGGGGGTGCTGTTTTACATAAGGCAACTGAACCCTGGTGTGCGTGGGGAGGCTCAAGGGTTGCACTTTAGGAACGGCAGAGGGACCAAATGCCCTCCCTTGTCTTCCACTCATCCACGTCACCCACGCCCTCCTTCTGTGACTGCAGCCCCAGAGCCACGACCAGCGGCAGCGGGAGCCAGGTCCCAGTGTCCTCTGCAGAGGGCACCGTGAGGTTGCTCAGAGGTGGCTGAGGTGACTAGGGCTGCCACCCACCTCCAGCCCTCTGGCTGTGATGGCGAGGCCCGGGAGGCCACCGGGCTTGGTTCAAATCAAGGTGCCAAGGCAGGTGCTGGGTTACACACTGGGCAGCTGCTCTGTCCTGCTGTCCAGGTGGGCATCCTTTAGAAGACGGCCCTTCATGTCCCAGGCAGGTGGGTAGATTCTAGAAACCAGTGGGAACTGGAGAATCCGGGACAGTCTGGGTGGATGGAAGTGACATAAAGGCTGCTGCCTATCTGGCTGGCGTGCAAGCTTTCTCCCTAACCTGGGGTTCACATGGGGGACAATGTGGGGGTGACAGGGCCTACAGCTTGCTTTATGCCCTCGCTGCCCGTGTGTCGGTCCTGACACAGGCGAGGGCAGGGAATACGTACCCAGCTGGTGTTTACCACACCTCTGAGCTCTCACACTTCTCCCAGAGGTTTCTGAGGGAAGTCGGAACTTGAACTTGAGTCTAGAGGAGAGAGTGGTGATTAAGCTGTAAGACTAGGTTTGACCTCCAGCCAGCTCTGTGACTTTGGGGTCTATTTCTCCACAACCGTACAATGAAGGAAACTAGAATTAAGGTTGGAGGATAGGCTGGGGGCAGCGCCCTAGCAGCCTTGTGGACTCAGCAACAGATCCAGGGTTGACACCCTTGTGCTAACTGAGCTGAGTTTGGTTTTTGTGGGGTGATTCTGTGCTTGTTCTCTCTTGGTCTTTTGTATTGGGTGAGGCTTGTCTGCAGTTAGAGAGCCCTGGACATGGGAAGGCCAGCCCCTTGACCTTTCTGCATCAAGCTCTGTGTGGGTATGAAGGGTGATGGGCCTCTCCCCAGTGTGCCGGACTAGGCACTGCATTATCAAAAGTCCCCTCAGCCAGTGCCAGTGCCAGTGTGGATGGTGCACGAGGAAGGTCAAGATGGGCACTCACATGCTGCTGCCAGGTGGGCATGGGCCGTGTAGCCTGGAGCCACCTTCCTGAGAGGCCTGTGTCCTGGTTGTCTTCAAGTGTGGTCACTTAGGAAGCTCAAAGATGTGGCCTGCCCTATGGTTCAAGGGGTCAGAAACAGGAAGTCAGCCTTGAACACCAGGTGGAAAGAGCCTCAGAAGCTTGAGCTTGGGAGACAGAGGGGGCAGGCGAGCAGCAAGGCTGCAGGGCTGGACAGCAGAGCTGAGCTTGGTGGGGCTTTCTGCTCTGTGCTCCATGCTGGCCCTCAGGCTGTCATCTGGAGGATGGAGTTGCACTTCTCCACGGGGCTGCCGGGTGCCGAGCAAGACATGCAAAGCCCAGGTTGGGGTTGGGAGAGGATGGTCCTGTGGGTGGGGCCAGGTGGGGGCAGGGTGATGAAGGGTGGGACCAAGGGACTTGAGAATGCCTTGGGACATTGGAACAGTGGCCTTCTTGCCCACACAGGTCACTGTGGTGCGTGAATTTCTAATCAGCACCCGGAGCAGGGAGAGAGCCGCTCCCTGTACCCTGCTGGGCCATGGCCACAGTCCGCTGACCACTCCCCAGTGAAGGCAGTCTGAGCATGCTGCTGGGCCCAGGCCAGCACCTGCCCTGGGCGGTGTGTGATATGCGGTCTGCAGAGCCCCCTGCCTGCCTCAGAGCCGGGCAGACTGCCTGTTGCTCTGGCTGTGAAATTTGGACTGGACCTTGCACTCTGGTGGCTGGAATGCTGTGTGACCAGGGCCTGTCTGTCCTTAACTGCAGCTCCAGATGTTGGGCTGGGACATGGCTGGAATCTGCTCACGTGACCCCTCTGCTTCTTTGTTATTCTTTTGGCTTAGCTGAGGTTCTCAGAGTTTCTTATTTAAGGTCCTAATGTCTGGAGACATGATGCCTGTGGAATTTATCAGGGTATCTAGGAGACCTGTGTTGGGACACTCTGTGACCGTCAGGAGCACACAGCCAAGCACATGCCCCAGGGAGCTGCAGTCCCGGGCTGAGTGTCCTCTGCCCCTGAGGGCGAGGGCCTCACCCCTGAGGAGACCCCAGAGGATCTTGGTTCCTGTTTCCTGCTTTTCTCCTGCTCTGAAGACTGTAGACTGGGACACAGCTTTGCTGCACTGTGGCCTCTGCTCCCCAGTCAGGTCCCCATCAAGACAGAAGCCTGTTCACTTTCTGACTGTGCACCTAAACTGTCTGTTTTTCCAGTTTCATGTTTTTGTCATGTTCTGTTTTTGAGATAGGTGTTCCTCTGCTGCCCAGGCTGGCCTCCATCTCCTGGGCAGAGCAATTCTTCTGCCTCAGCTTTCTAAGTAGCTGGGACTACCAGGAGGGGCCACCATGCTTGGTGCTGGTGCCAGTCGTATGCTTTGTGTGAGGTTTGGGGCACATTTTCCACTGGTGCAAAGGGAGGGGCCATGTGTGCTTGGGCTGTGGTGTCCTCGGTGGTGTCTTGCAGCGCATGGACTGCAGGGTCCTGCGGGGTGGGAAATGAGGGGACGTGGATTGGAACGAAGAGCTGTGCCTCTGCTCTTCCCCTTCCTTCCACACTTACTATTCAAGTTTTAGTTGAGAATTACTAATTAGTAAGTGAATAATTAAATAGAAAGAATGAGATGGCTAACAGTACTGTGGTTACAGAGGAGTGGTTGTTCACGTGACCTTCAAGGGCAGCCGTAGGGCCAGGTGTGGTGCTTGTGGAGCGGGAGGCCTCCCCTGGGGTGGCAAGGGTGACTTTGCTGGTTCTCCAGGCTCTCAGGCTGGTGGCACTGAAAGCGAAGTGGACCTCTGTCCTGTGAGTCATGGGAGTGGCCTGGGGTGGGCACGGTGTTTTCATTGTTAAGTGCCACCCCTTGCTTTCCCCGGAGAAGGCTGCTGGGTGAACATTTCTCAGCAGGAAGCGGGCCCCTCCTCTGGTCCTGTTATACTATCAGGTGTTGCCCTGGGCTCTGGTGCCCTGTAGTGACCCCGGAGTAGCTGTCCCTGTCTGAATTCACAGGGAAGCCTAGAAATAGGAAGATGGGCAGCCGGTGCCCAGCCTGGAGCTTGCTGTGAACTCAGCGTTCTGTTTTGCTGTTGCTATCACAGAGCAGCAGGACAGGTCATGTGACCAGACAGGAGCCTGAAATACCCTGCAGCTTTCTTTCTCAGTCACAGAGAAAAGTGAATGATTTTAGAAAGTTAAGCTAATATCCTTTTCCCAACCCCAAGGGGAAAGGGACTGTCTTGCAGGTCTGAGAGGTAAACAAATCCCTTCCGCCCTGGTGAGTGTGCTGCCAGGGCCAGCTGTGTTTCAGCGGGCTCCAGGTTGGTGTCCGCTGCAACCCGGGTCACAAGCTGCAGGAGCCTCTGGTTCTCAATGTGTCGGCACCTGCTTCCCTGTGGCGCGAGCCGTGTTGTGCGACTGGGAGGGAAGGGACTTCTTTTCCAGAGACAAGACTTTGGTCAGAGCCCAAGGCTGAGGTCCAGAAGGAAATCAGGCATTCACGAGAGCCAAGGTTTGGGCGAGCCTCATTGGTGCCTTCTGTTCTCCTGACTGCTGGCCCAGAGGCAGACCTTGGATGTGGGTTGTGACCGGGGCGTAGCAGGGACAGACTGGCAGGGGCTTGTGCTCCCGCCCTCTCCTGTACTCTTGTGACAAGAAAAGCTCAGCCTCGCTCTAAGAACCCACTGCTTTCGGTGCTTCTTTTGTTAATTCCCTTTGGCACAAATCAGCCTAAAGTTCAAAGCCTCTAGTTCTGGTTTATTTATTCTTTTTACTGTATGTTGCTGGGATGGAACCCAGGGCCATGTGCACCACTGAGCTGCATCTCCGGACCTATTAATTGTTAAGATAAATTTATATTTGAAAAGTAAGCTAGTAGGGCAACGTGGTCCATAAGCAAAACAGCATTGGCATGTGGCAGAGCCATGAAGTTCTTCTGATCTGAGGTTTTGCGACAAGGTGGGTGAGATCAAGGCTGGGGCTGCCAGCTCAAAGCCATGGGCTATTGTGTGGTCAGATAGTTCTGTGGAGCCAGCTCTGGGCTCAGGCACTTGTTTTATAGTTATCGCTGCCATGGGGCGGAAGTGGAAATTGGGGTGGAGGTGAATGGCCAGGGCTGGCCTGGAGAGAAGGACCCACAAACTCACTGGGAGGCAGGGTGGACGGAGAAGGCAGGTGTCACAAGGCAGGTGATGGATGGGTTGTGCAGAAGTTCCTTCCATCCCAGGACCGCTGAGTGCTAGAGCCCCGGGTTGGCAGCAACTCCAACCGTAAGTGACTGTGGACCCGCAGACCTGATCCAGCGGGGGCCACGGAGCAGGGGTGGCTTCCCGAAGACTGCTGTGGATCAAAATGCTGCTGCTTCTGGATGAAAGGATGCTGCAGGGCTGGGGATGTAGCAGCAGAGCACCTGCCTCGCACATGTGCTAGCCACAGACACACACATACACGGACACACACACAGACACACACATACAGATAATGCAGCCCACAGTAAGGAGAGCTTTTGGTCACAGCTGTAGGAAACACCGGCTTACTCTTTGCTTGCAGGATACTGTCTTGCTCCCCAGTGTATTTCCCAAGGTGCAGCTATGTGCAGCTCTCTGAGAAATGATTCCAGTAAAACAAAGAAAGACTTAACACTCATCCTGATATAGGGCAGGGCATTTAAGGTTATTTGGGATATAGACTATTCAGGACTCAGTCTTCTGTGTGGACGTATGCAAATGCTGCTCACAAATGCACACATCTGGCCTTGAGTTCCTGGTGCCTAAAAGCAGTAACATTGCTGACTGGCCCCGGGCGAAGGAAGCAGAACTCTGTAGACACCATCAATGGGGAACATCCTTCATTCAGTGCTAAAGATTTCTGCCTGCAAGTGTCTGTAACTGACGAGATACCAGCCTGAACCCAGACTACCCTGCCTCCTTCAGAATCTAAAATGAACTCAAAACAGGAAACAGTTTAGAGAAAAGAGAGGAAGAAATACGCTGGCATTTGTTTATCTTTCAGTCAAAACTGGTTCTTCATGGTGAATGTTCTAGAGTGTCTTTCTCTTCTAGACATTTCCTGCCGACAACCCAGGGAAGTAAGATAAATTGACTGTGTTTCATGTGTTTAGGAAGTAAATTACGAAGAGGTGGAACTCAGTGGCAAAGTGCTTGCCCCACAAGCATGAGGCTCTAGGATCACCCTACAGCATCACACACACAAAAAACAAATAAATTGCATAAACATCTGGATGATTTGTTTGCTTCCTACAAGTACTCACGAGGTAAACCTCAGTGGACTCTCCTGTCCAGGGAGGTACAAGGTCTACTTGTAAAAAAATTCAAGCTTCATTGATCGCCTTCTTCATAAGAACCCAGCCCAGCTCATAAAAGATGCTCAATAAATATTTGTTGAGCAAATGTGTACAGCAGGTGAGCATGAAACTGAGAGCCCTCACAGGGTGACTGGAGCCTGTACCTCCCACATCTTTCCTTCCCACTGCTGATGACAGAGTTTCACAGGCGCGGTCACTTCTGTGCTCAGCCTGCGTGCTGATGTGGAGGGCTCCACTCCACGGCCTCAGAAGCAGCACTTGAAAGGGCTCTGCTACCCTGTCTCCACAACTTAGTGTGTCCTCCAGTGTACTGTTTCTGGAGAAGAGAGGAGGTGAGAGAAGGAAAGATGGGCTTCAGGGGTGAGATGTGGCAGGACAGACTTCTCTCTGAGCCTGGGGGCTCCTGTGCTGTGACTCATGGACACAAGCCCTGCACAAAGCCCACCTGGCTCAGCAGCCCACAGGTCTGCATTATTATTATTAGTTTATTATTTTGGTGCTGGGGTAGAAACCAGGGCCTTGCCATGCTAAGCATGTGCCTCATTTCTGAGCTGCGCCTGTAGCCCTGCGTTACAGTTTGATAGAGAAGCAGTTCCGTTTCTGCTTTGAAAAGCCATGGATATTCAATTGCACGGACTGAAACAATTTCTGAGTACCTAGAGTGATAAGATCTTTTTATTCCTCAATGATTTGGAGACCTGTTTGCTGACTCTGTTTTCCAACCAAGTTTTCCAGTGACACAAGTTGGATAAAGTTGCTGATGCTTATGACAGGTAAACATAAAAAGTGGTGAATTTCCTGTAAAGCTAGGCAGAAATTGAGCTAGAACTAGATAGGGATAAATATAAAGTCTCCTTTAAAAAGAAGCTTCCCTAATGTATGCACTTCAGAGCATCATGTTAAGTGAAATGAATCGCACAAGGTTAAATGGCACATCTCCTATGGGAGAAACCCAGAGTAAAAATAAAGAGCAAAGTAAAAGGGAGATAATAGGGAATAAGGAGCTGGGTGATTCATAGTGGCGAAGGGGATCAAGAGATGGAGTGGGGAGAGAAGGGATAGGGAGGAAAAAAAATACTGAGAGCTGGAGTGTACATGGACCAGCTTCCCACAAGGAGTGTGACTGTGACCTGGGAACGTGAAGGTCTACTGGCGCTATGGGCGTGTCGGGAGAGAACTGGGAAGCCTGGACTTGGGAAAGGAAAGTCTTTGAAGAGGAAGAGGGCTGAGAGTATTTGAGAATATGAAGGGCTGTCACTGAGTGGCAGATTTATTCTGAGCAGGTTTAAAGGGCTAAGCCAGGATGAGGAATAGGATTGAACAGCCAGAATCTTGATTCAATTTCAGGTGGAATGTCTCCCTTTTAATGTGACCAGCAGCCCTGGAAAGTGACCTCTGCCAGGGTGAGGTTTAAGCAGAAGTTAGACTGCTGTGGGTTTGGATTTGGGGCTTCAGAATCCCAGAGAGGCTGGACTTTCTGATCTTCAAGGATTCCCTTCAACCTCAAGATTTGTGGCCGTGGCAAAATGAGTAGGCAGTGGATCCAGCTCAGAGTTATGTGGATCGAATTTTTGGTTAGAAGCCTATTCTCTGGACATAGCAACAAGGTAGTAGAACCCGCCAGACTCCGTGAGCTCCTCAGGAACGTGTGGAGGTCATACTGCGGCCTCATCAGACCCTGTTTCAGCACCTGTCTGTATGTAGAGGCCTCTGTCACCCAGGGAACGTGTGATCAGTCTGATCTGTTCTCTAGAGCCACCTTCAGGTTGGGTGTGGTTCCGAGGCTGGGGGCTTCTGATTCTGCAGGAACACCACTCGTTCCTCTCTGGCCCAGTCCTGGAAGCTCCCTTTGCTCTCCGGGGACAGCACCCCCAGCAGAGAGCTGGACGTCAGGTGCACTCTTGTGTATGTGTCTCCAGAAACCCTCGCACACGTGTCTTCATGCATGCATGTACATGTGTCTCTACTTTCCAGTCAGCTGTGCTTCTGGAAGATGCTGCCCCTCTCATTCCTCTAATGCCAGTGTTCAAATGGTGTCTAGTGTGGGGTTTCTAACATCTTAGGAATTCACCGAAATGAGTTGGCTGGTTTTAGTCCTTTCAGAAAATTATTCCAAGCAAACACGGCTGGGAGTTTCCACTTGTTGGGAAAGAGAATACTTAATATTCATCAGGGTGGGTCCTGGGTGGATCCTGCTTCTTATCAATGCTTGAAACAGTTGTACCAAGTAGAGGGTGTTTACTATTTATTTTACAATCACATGACAGCTGAGGGGCCAGGGGAGCTATATAGAAAGCTACCCCAGTTCTGCTTTAGGTCTGCAGAATAAAGACTGAATTTCCATGCCACTGAATGGAGGGCACTCAACTCTGTCTCCCCAGCCCGGCAGAGGCTAAACCCTAAGAACTGTGAGAATGGAGTCTCCTCCAACGCCCTGAGTTCCTTTGTGTTACTGACACAGCTCTTTAGTGTTACAGGGGCTTTTTTCCCCAGAAGTGGGAGTGTTTCTGGGCCCTGGATTCTGGTCTTGGGGGTTTGTCAGGGGTGTTCTTTTGAGGAAACTTAAGCAAAGGGTGGGTG